>CP092863.1:211441170-211533228 GCA_030710605.1 Cordylochernes scorpioides | reverse complement strand
GATCTTCCATTTTGTTGTTGTTGTACACCATAAATGTTTTTAAATATATCTTATGTTTGACATCCTTATTCAATAATGAGCTATTGTTGCAGCGTAAGAATCGATAAATCACACACCTTTATGATAAACCCATTTTTCTTGATATTTTCCTTTCTATATGCAACTTTCTATAGAAAAAAAGCTTAATTTAAAAAAGTAATATCATAACAAGATCAGTTTATTTGACTCAATGACGCCAGGTTATGAACAGCCTCCTCTTGGTGTCATTGCTAGATTCTTCTGTACAATCGTATCAATAACTTTTCTCAGGCTATACTGGTTGATGAACTTGTTGATATTCTTGGCCTCGTTTATGATCTTCACTGTGGACTTCAATGATCAAGCTGCTAGTGAAGTATTCATTTATGGCCTGTCATAAACCTCGAGATGCACCATTTAGTTAGAGAACTTGTGACAAATGGTCGGGAGTCGTCTATGTAAATAGATTTTAAATATATATTTGCATACCCCCTCCTATCATATAACCTAGCTATACAATCTCAACTAAATCTGTTTGTTATATTCCACTTCAAGTAACATTGCACCACTGAGGAACAAATTTAGATAAATAAAACATCAGTGAATATATAATAGATGTATAAATTGATTAAATTTTAAAAACATTTTCTCTTATCAGTGTTTTTAAATAACTAATTTATTTTTAAACGAGTGTTTAGCATTATTCAAATAAGTTTAGTATTTAGGTTAAGCTATACAGGTGTAACTGATTAATGTTGTGTTAAATTGATTACAATGTAGATAGCCTTCAATTTATCTATTACATGTTTTTTTTTTATATTATTCCTTTTACACACCTGATACAGGCCATTATATTCATGGTGGATAGAAGTTGGCGACTGCTGTTAATGTAAGTGCACCAACATGTCTACACACATATGAAAAGCATTTCGACTTTTGCACTTACAAGTGTGCCAGAGCCTGTTTGTTTAATTTAACTCTCTGGCTCGGTTGGACTTCTGCAAGAATCGAAGAGGCCATTAGAGCATATTTTTTTAATTATAAAAAAGTTCCCAATGCGGGATTCGATTCAGTAGCGGTCGAAAACCAATATAACCTTGAACATATACATAACCTGATAAGAGGGTTATGGTTTATGCTCATAGGTGAATTTTCCCGAGTTTATTTTTAAGAAGTTCTGTAATAGGTGAGAATTTTCTCAAGAGTCTGACTGATTGGTTAGTAGTGAATATATCTGTTCATAGTTGATAGACAAATTGCCTTCTGTGTTTTTGGGGACTCTGTAAAATATGGAGGAATGTCAGATATATCAGTTATATTAGCATCTGTCTGCTGGGCTAACATGTGCGAGTCATTCTTAAAATTATTTCCAATTAAATTACAATTGCCTAAATTTTAAAAATAGACTTGTGTACAAATTAATCTCATCAAAATACAAGGTGCGTTCATTAATTTCCAGGACTGGTTAAAAAATAAAATAAATAAAAAAAGCTAAAGAAAATATTTTTATACAGAGTTAAATATTGGACATTCGACCACACCTGACTGAAAGCACGAGTCTCGTGGCGCACGCGCCGATCTAAAAATAGAACAAAACAACTTCCTTGTAAGGTTCGCATTTCTAATTTTAAAATGGCTATTTTCGAAGAGCAGAGAATCTGCATTAAGTTTTGTTTCAAATTGAAAAAAAGTGCTACTGAGACGTATGAATTGATTAAAGAAGCTTTTGGCGATTCAGCTTTATCCCGTTCAAGAACTTTTGAATGGTTTTCACGCTTCCTTAAAGGTCGGGAAAAGGTTACGATGATCAGCATACTGGGCGTCCAAGATCATTACGTTGCGAGGAAAACAAGCTCAAAATAAAGGAATTAATTAAATCTAACAGAAGAATTTCTATTAAAGACTTATCTTCAGAGACTACACTATCTGTAGGACTGTGTCATCAAATAGTAACAAAAGATTTGGACAGGAACTGGACGTCTTCAAAATTTGTTCCCGGATTCTAACAGAGGAACAAAAGGAGGTTAGAATGGATGTCTGCAAAAACATGGTTGAAATGACTTGGACTGATCCAGAATGGATGCAAAAAATCATTACCCAAACGTCAATCCAGCCAATGGATTGAAAGAGGAACCGAAACCCAAAAAGGCAAGATTTACAAAATCCAAAGTCAAGACATTGCTTGTTACATTTTTTGATATTAATGGTTTGGTTCACCATGAATTTATTCCTTTCGGACGTACAATTAATCAAGAGGTTTATTTGGGGATAATGTGGCGCTTAACAGAGGCAGTGCGCCTTAAAAGACCTGAAAGATGGCAAAACAATGACTGGATACTTCACGTCGATAATGCGCAGCCGCACACAGCCCATGTTGTTTTGCAGTTCTTGGCCAAGCATTCAACCATACAGATCCCTCATCCACCCTATTTCCCCGACTTAGCCCCCAATGACTTTTTCCTCTATCCTAAATTGAAAATGAAGTTAAAAGGAAGGAAATTTGACAATGTTGATATGATACTAGCTGAATCGAAGGCAACCTTGAGGAACCTCTCAAAAAGTGATTTTATCTCCTGCTTCGACAATTGGAAAAAAAATGGAACAGGTGTATTGAGGCAGGAGGAACATATTTTGAAAAATATTAAATTAGTTTTTTTATTTGTTTTGTTTTTCAAAGATACAGAGCAGTCTTGGAAATTAATGAACGCACCTTGTATTATTATTTTCAGAGATAATTTCTCTAAAAATATAAAAGAATTTCAAAATTTTATTTAATAGCTGATTTAAACTAATATTATTGGAAGTAGATGAAAAGTTTTATCCAGAATGCTGTCTAAATCAGTTTTGTATAGCATAATTTATATTTAAAAAATAATCAAATGATAGAAAACTTTCTAATGATTAATTAGTGTCTTAACAATAATAACCGAGTGTACCCAACAGCTTTTGAAACAACATGTGATTTTTATTACATGGTATTAATGATTTTGGCAGCCATTTGAAATTGGGGTTTGGTCTACCTATTTATGGGTATACCTTACATAACTCCCTCAATGAAGATAAAAAGGATATTTTAGTTATCAAACAGCTCAATGCTTCTCGGAATATCCTAATTTTCTAAATTGAATGAATCAACTCATATCTGTGATCAGCAAATAATGATATAATTTCTCTTTTAAAAAGTAATTTATCTTTTTTCAAAATGTATTTTGCCTGCAAAAATACTAATGTACACTGAAAATTAAACAAATAAAATTTAAAAACTTCAAAGTTTAAATAGTGACTTTTATGATCTCCTCTTCTTTCTCACCCCCCACTTCCCATACCTTATTCTCAAGAAAAATATACCATACTCTAGATAATAAAAAATCATATATTGGATTGAATAAAATATTTATCTGCCAATATATGCCTTTTTATTATCTAAAGATTCAAATATGGATTGCTCTATATTTAAATACCATACTCTGTGTTAAATGTTTGCGTAACTTTTTTTGAACTACATATAATATTTTAATAACGTTATAGAAAAGCTTATATTAATAATAATTTTTGACTTTCAAACTAAAATTGCTAATTATTTCTTCTAATTAAAAAAAAAATTAAAGACAGAAAAGAAAAAAATCAGTAAATGTGAAATTATTGAGTTCCTTTACTAAAAGGATCTAAGTGTCAACAAATTTATTATTCCCGCTAAAAACTTTAGATCTTTGGTCGGTCTAGTCTAATACTTATTTATAATTTTATTTTTGTTTTGTTTTAATCTTATATATACAGGTAATTATTACATTCAAGTTTATTATGCCTTTAATATGTACACCTACCATTTACATTTCATTAAAAAAATAATGAATTTTGAGTTGTTGAAATTAAAATTTTTGATGTATTTACATCATCTGATGTTCTTAACATTTTATGAATAAATATTTTTGTTACAGGTAGAAATGGCAAAGGTTCACGTTTGTAATGTGGTGGTTTTGGATAACCCATCGGCATTTTTTAATCCTTTCCAGTTCGAAATTACCTTTGAATGTATAGAAGATCTAAAAGAAGGTAAGCTTTTATTTATTTATTTAAATCGACCTATACTTTAAAACAATCCATGTCGAATTTACTATTAAATGATTTTTGTGCCAATTTATTATCATTTTTTAGTAGTTAGCCTCATTCATAAGTTACCATTTAAAGAGATAACATAAAAGTAGAAGACATCTGATAATTATTTAAAGAAACAGCCACAAAAATATATGCTTTTTATTAAAAATTTGCATTTTAAAGGGGTGTAACTTTTGCAAATGCTTTTAAATATCCCTTTTTGAAAACAAAATATATATATATTTATATTCCAATATATTTTTTAAGTTTAAAAATATTTTCAAAACCTGTTTCTTATGTATGTTGTTGTTTGTATGTGTGTTTTATAAATCACAATTTTCAGTATTATAAAAAGGAGTTTGAATTAAAAATCAAAAGATGTTTTTAAAGTTTAACTCTCTTTTTTAATTATTCAACTATAAACTATTAAAAGGCTTATAAATAAAAATAACTTTAAAATTATATTTTTTTCACTTTTAACCTATACAAAAGATAAGTGTCAAGCTTAAATAATTTATTAAAGACATAATTTGAACATTTATAATAGTATAGTTGAGTAAGATTATTAATGCTATGACCCTCATCAACACAGGGCAGTTATGATTTCATTACTATATTAATCTTTTCTACATATGATAGCAATATTCAAGACTAAAACCAAAATATCAAACTTGTTTTAAAATTTCCATTTAAATTTTCAAAATAAAAATGTCAAGAGGTAATAAGATCAAATCTAAATTTTTATTTTTTTTGCTTATCCCTAGTACACCTGGTACAGGCCATGATAATCATGGTGGGTAGAAGTAGGCGACTGCTTTTACTGTAAATGCACAACATACCTACACATGTGAAAGCAGTCAAATTTAAATAAATAGTGTGACCTTTCAGTAACAGTGTTGTTACCATCAGACAAAAGTACATTTAATACTTGTCTGTTCAGACATTCAGTATTTTTGTCCGATGATGGTAACAACACTGTTACCAAAATATCACGCACTTTGGATTTGGTTTTATTATCTCATGTTTTTAATGTCTAATCCAAATTGCGTTAAGAAAACTTTTAAGTTTATGCTACTGATTTTTGTGTGAATGCATTGATAAATTTGCATTGTATCCGAGCTAGAATAGAATGGGGTTGCTGCGTGAAACTCACATATATTATAAATTATTGTGTTTAAAACAAAACCCAAACATATTAAAATCTTTAAAGCAAACTCTCTTGTCTTTTCACAGTTTGAATTGTGATAAATTAATCTCCACTTATCTCCACTCAATCATATTAGGATATCAAGCTTGTATGACAAGCTTGTAAAGCTTGATTTCATGACTGGGTGAAGTAGAATGCGTCTGCCTTTGTCATTAAGACTGGGAGCACTACTCAGTAGCAGGCCGACTTAGCTCCAAAAGAAATGGCCACCTCTGACATGAGGAACAGAAGCCATCACAGCCGCTCCTAACATGGAGTACAAATGCTGCTCATCCTGTATCCCTGGATTAGGAGCCCTTACAGGGTACTATCAGCTGAGCCCAGATTTTTAGCGAGCTTGTTACTGCTTCCCCTCCTCCTTTTTCATCCAGTCTTGGGACCGGCAAAGGCGGAGTTAATTAATAAAGTAATAGATTTAAATAATAGAACAAGTTTCTGGAGACGAGTTTTCATTAATACAATTTCAAGTTTTCATGAATCTCTGATCTTCTACAGAAGTACAAAAATGAATACAGTTTTTTTTTTTTTGCTTATCCCTAGTACACGTGCTACAGGCCATGATAATCATGGTGGGTAGTTAGCGACTGCTTTTACTGTAAGCGCACCACATGTCTACACATGTGAAAAGCTGTTCGACTTTGCACTTACAAATGCCAGAGCCCCGTTTGGTTACTTGCACTCGCTAGTGGGGTTGGACTTTTGCAAGTATCGGGGGTCATTGGAGCATTTTTTTTCTAAACAGAAAAAAGTGTCCAATGCATGAATCGAACCCGGGTCCTAGTGGTCGAAAACCAAACTGTTTAACCAACCTTCCACCGACCCCCCATGAATACAGTTAAACCTGTAAACATTAAAATGTAAACATTTTACATTAAAAGTGACCTGTCTATAGTACCCCCCTCTCTATAGCATCCTATTTTGGTGAGTCCCAAGAGGAGGCGCTATAGACAGGCTTAAATGTATTAATAAACGTTGTTTGGCATTTATTAATATTCATTTATGTACTCCTGTAGATGGGCAGAAATTCCCGAAAGCTTGAGATTGTATTAATGAAATGGAAATTCATCTACAGAGACCTGTTGTATTATTTTAATTTATATCCGGAAGATTTTAATCAATTATATACAATACAGATATTGTCTAGCTCCTCTCATAATTGACCTGCCTTTGCCGGTCCCAAGCCCGGATGAAAAAGGAGGAGGGGGAACAGTAACAAGCTCACTAAAAAACCTGGGTTCAGCTGGCCCGGCTGATAGTACCCTGTAAGGGCTCCTAATCCAGGGATACAGGATGAGCAGTGTTTGTACTCCATGTTAGGAGCAGCTGCACATGGCGTCTGTTCCTCATATCAGAGGCGGCCATTTCTTTTGTAGCTAAGTCGGCCTGCCATTGAGTAGCGCTCCCAGTCTTAATGACAAAGGCAGACGCATTCTACTTCACCCAGTCATGATGGTTGTCAAACAGACACCATCACTGGTCACAACTTGATACCCTAATATGATTGAGTGGAGATAAGAAAGAAGATAATTGACCCTGTGTAATCCACAAAGTGAACTTTGTAGCCAACTTTTGAAACCAACCAACCTAATTCTTATCAAGGCAATCATTTTTATCACTGATGGCTCATGTGAAAAGTAAACACAAGCTTTGTGTGTGTGCATGTAACACAATGATATGTAGAATTGTAATGTTGGTATATCACCAAGTTCAGATTGAGATGTGTGTGAAGTACACAATTTGGATTAGAAATTAAAAAACCACGAGGTAACAAATCCAAATTCATGAATGTAGAACGGAATTTGGCAATTATACAGCAAATGTTACGATGTACTAGAGCGCCATCTGTTATCAAATTATAAAACTATTTTAGAGGCGTAATATTCTTTTTAAAATAAAACAATTTCTACTGTCCTTACTGCGATGGAAAAATTAAAGGGAGGGCCCTCCCTTTAATTTTTCCATCGCAGTAAGGACAGTAGAAATTGTTTTATTTTAAAAAGAATATTACGCCTCTAAAATAGTTTTATAATTTGATATACAGCAAATGTTTCTTTTGAACAAAAAATCGTAATGTATTTTAAAGAGAAATAACGATTATTTCTAACTAATAAGGCACAATTTGGATTATAGATTATGAAACAAGGTAATAAGACCGAATCCAAATAAATGAATAGTGTGTGTGTTAGACACATAGACACATTTGGATTTGGTCTTATTACCTTGGATTATTTCTAACCTTAGGGATGAAGTATAAAAGGATCAATTGTGAAGAGTAATGATATAAGGAAAAATAAAGTGTCCAGGGATGGGAAATTCATATTTGTTCATTTATAAGTCATGTCTCATTAACAGCAATGTTACCATCTTCAGACAATTTCAGACAAAAGTATTTATTTCCCCCTCATTCAGTACTTTTTGTCTGAGGATGGTAACAACACTATTTTGAAATTTGACAAAACATAAGGTAACAAGATCAAATTATTGAAAATTTTATCTTTGAAATTGTTACCAGTGTAATTCTTATCAATACAATCATTTTTATTACATGAAACGATGAGATAAGTAAACACAAGCCAAATCTTCTTCTTCTTTCTTATCTCAAAACCATGATAATCATGGTGGGTAGTTAAGGACTGCTTTTACTGTAACCAACCACATGTCTACACATGTGAAAAGCAGTTCGACTTTGCACTTACAAATGTGCCAGAGCCCCTTTTGGTTACTTGCACTCGCTGATGGGGTTGGTCAAATTAATCCTTTGAATCAATATTAAAATATTTTCTTCTGTAGAAGGACTTTCTTGCCTGAAGAGATATTTATAAATAAAAGATTTGTAAAAGATAAACTTTTCCCTGGAGGCTTAATATTTGTATTTTAACAAGCCAAATTAATGATAAGGCACAATTTGGATTATAGATAATAAACACAAGGTAATAAGACCAAATTCAAATAAATAAATAAATGGTGTGTGACGTTTCAGTAACAACACTGTTACCGAAATGTCACACACTATTTATTTGGATTTGGTCTTATTACCTTGTGAAGCCAAATTAGTAAAAATTTATTATTGAAATTGTTAACATTAATGAAAAAATTGTGATCTTATATACATATGACAAAATACATACAGCAACTAGATTTTTTTTGAAACTCCGCTGTTATATACAGTAGAACCTCCTCTCTCTGTAAAGGACAACATCTAGTTGCATAACAGAAGTGTGTCCTTTAGGGAAAGGTGTCCACTTACCAGAGAACAACTAGTCTTCTTCTTCGGCCTGCCACTGAGTAGTGCTCCCAGTCCTAATGACAAAGGCAAACACATTCTACTTCACCCAGTCATGATGGTTGCAACTAGTCTCTTCTTCTTTTCTTCTTTCTTATCTCCACTCAATCATATTAGGGTATCAAGTTTGTAAAGTTTGAGATCATGTCTGGGTGAAGTAGAATGTATCTGCCTTTGTCATTAAGACTGGGAGCACTACTCAGTGGCAGGCCGACTTAGCTCCAGAAGCCTCTGACATGAGGAACAGACGCAATGTGCAGCTGCTCCTAACATGGAGTACAAACTCATTCTGTATCCCTGGATTAGGAGCTCTTACAATCAGCCGGGCCAGCTGAGCCCAGGTTTTATAGTGAGCTTGTTACTGCTCCCTCTCCTCTTTTTTCATCCGGGCTTGGGACCGGCAAAGGCGGAGTTACAACTAAATAATAGTTTTTTTTTTTTGCTTATCCCTAGTACACGTGGTACAGGCCATGATAATCATGGTGGGTAGTTAGCGACTGCTTTTATTGTAAGCGCACCACATGTTCACACATGGGAAAAGCAGTTCGACTTTGCACTTACAAATGTGCCAGAGCCCCGTTTGGTTACTTGCACTCGCTGGTGGGGTTTGACTTTTGCAAGAATAGGGGGCCATTGGAGCATTTTTTTTTTAAACAGAAAAAAGTGTCCAATGCGGGAATCGAGCCCGGGTCGTATTGGTCGAAAACCAAACGGTTTAACCAGCCTTCCACCGACCCCCTACTATAATAGTAAAAATGGTTAATATTGGCGATGAAAACTGTTCTTTGTAGAAAGATGACCCCTAAAGGGATTGTTCTCTCAGACCAGGTAAATATGCAACAATGTATTCTTCCTGTTAAACAGGTAGTTAACCAATACTAAGGTTTTTGATTGATTCTATCAGAATTACTAAACTCCATTTTTTACCTCGGAGATTCCACACTATTTTAGAAATGTGTTTCTCTTTTTAAAATCTGAGTAAGCTTTTAAGTTTCTCTTCTTCAGGCTCTTATATAAACCTATCTTGTCTTTTAAGTTTATTCCATAAATAAAAACCTCTTTTGTAGCTAGTTAAAGTTAAGCCATCCAAAATGATGAGTTTTGAGAATTAATGGATTTATCTCTAGCTTTCAAGCTTGAAGGCTTCTTCTACAGGAGAACATATGGGGGAGAACATATAATACACTCTTGGAGGGATTATAAACACAAGGTAATAAGACCAAATCCAAATAAATAAATTTTTGTATTTAATAAAGATTTGGTCTTATTACCTTGTGTTTATAATCTAGAATCCAAATTGTGTGTCTTTAGCATATACTCATGGACAAAACTTAAGAAGTGGAAAGTCTTCATGTTGCCTGCCGATCATCTTTTTTCTTCTTTTTTGAAGGAGACAGATGCAATTTTGTTCACACTTGGTTATTTCATGTGTCTTCAATAAAGATAACTGTGTATCAAATATCTTTCAGGGGTATTGTCTGAATCCCGACATACAAAAAAAATCAACAATTAATTGAGATTTTAATAAGGCACAATTTGGATTATAGATTAGAAACACAAGGTAATAAGACCAAATCTAAATAAATAGTGTGTGACATTTCAGTAACACCGTTGTTACCATCTTCAGACAAAAGTACCATTCAGTACCATTCATAACAATGCTGTTATCTAAATGTCACATACTATTTATTTGGATTTGGTCTTATTATCTTTTAATTGATATTTTATCTTATAGATGGCGCAAGCCATCAGCAACTTTTAGTTGCATGATCAGAGGAGATGCCTTTCTTTTTGTTCTTGTAATTTGATAAAAGTGTTGCTCTAGTGTAGGGAAATCCCTTGGTTGAAAGGTTTTCTCTATTTCTGCACTTTACCCTGGCTTGCCAACCAAACTTCCTTCTTCTCTCTTAGTTTAAGCTGCTCTATACATTATTATCCATGCTGCAAGCCCTGATAATCATGGTGCATTAAAGTTGCCATATACTGCTGTATAATCTTATTTCTTATCTCCACTCAATCATATATATTTTTTTGCTTATCCCTAGTTACACGTGGTATAGTCCATGATAATCATGGTGAGTAGAAGTAAGCGACTGCTTTTACTGTAAGTGCATCACATGTCTACACATGTGAAAAGCAGTTTGACTTTTGCACATATAAATGTGCCAGAGCCCCATTTGATTACTTGCACTCGTTGGTGGGGTTGGACTTTTGCAAG
Source organism: Cordylochernes scorpioides (assembly GCA_030710605.1). Taxonomy (NCBI): domain Eukaryota; kingdom Metazoa; phylum Arthropoda; class Arachnida; order Pseudoscorpiones; family Chernetidae; genus Cordylochernes; species Cordylochernes scorpioides. The sequence continues at coordinate 211,522,407 of CP092863.1, read as the reverse complement.
AATCGGGGGCCATTGGAGCATTTTTTTAATCATAAAAAAGTGCCCAATGCGGGAATCGAACCCGGGTCATAGTGGTCAAAAACCCACGGTTTAGACCATCCTTCCACCGACCCCCCACCACTCAATCATATTAAAGTATCATGCCTGTAGAACTTCAGACTTTTGATGGTGTCTGCTGGGGATGAGTAGAACTCATCAATGGATGAGTCAATACAGTCAATAATGTAGTTTGGGGTTGCAGGTTGACACTTAGTACATATTGGGAAAACCTTGCAACCATTCTGGAAAGTCATTGTCTGTAGATGACCAGACTTAAATCTGGAAATCAAATACTGTTGTTCTCTTGGGAGAACAGAATTGGTGCTTGTCCCTCCTGCTCTGTACCAGTCATGTGTAGCATTAGATTTTCATTACTGCAGGCATTGGCTGCTGTATAGTGAATGAAGGATGCAGTATTTTGGTATGTAAAATGTCTTGATGCTGCAGATTTGGAGTGGAAAATCATCTACGTGGGATCGGCAGAAAGTGAAGACTATGACCAGATCCTGGATACTGTGTTTGTGGGCCCGGTTCCTGAGGGCAGGCACATGTTTGTCTTTCAGGTAGGTCTCCCCCCCCCCCTTTTTATTTTATTATTTTTCAAATTTCCATGACATTTTCTGGGGACATAGGGGAGAATGTGTATATAGATGATATCATTCACCTCTTCTATTAGCTTGTGGAACCTAATGTAAAAATTAACCCATAAATATGGAGGTATAGCGAAATGTAACATAAAATTGACTTATTTACTAATTTTTTACTATCTGAATTGTCATCACTTTTTCTTATCTCTCCTCTACCACATGAAGATGCCAACATCATGATTGAGAGAAATGCACTTCCTTTCATTGTTAAGACTGGAAGAATTCTTCAGTAGAAGGCAGACTTAGCTGCAATATTAAATGGCCGTCGCCTCCGACATGAGAGACTGCCTTTCGCAAGTGTGCCTAACTGAGTACATTCTGTGTCCCTTGGCAGAGCTGACTGCTATAGGGCGCGTCCCCAGGTAGCGGATAGGGGAATGACCTTCAGATATGAAGGCCAGCTGTGAAACAAGCAGAATAACTTTGACGAATAAGCAGTCCCAGACCAACAGCAGCATTGTTAGAAGAGAAATAGACCTCTTTAAAATTCTAGAGTTCAACTGACCCAGTTAATAGACCTCATCATGGGTCCCACTCCAGGGATACGGAGGAGCTGCGTCTGTACTCATGTTAGAGTCGGCAGCAAAGGCTTCTTCTTCCATGTTAGGGACAGCCTCAAACTACAGGCAAAGTCAGACTTTCACCAAAGTGTGCCTGGGTCATGGTGCCATGATCAACGAAAGCTGCACCCCATTGATGAACTCATGGAATTCGTGTAATCTTTACACAAGGGGATAAGAAACAATAACAACACATTCTGTGTACCTGGATCAGGAGCTCTTACAATGTACTATCAGTTAGGCTAGTTGACCTTAGGTTCTTTTATTAGAAAGCTTGTTAACTGCTTCCCTCTCCTTTTTATCAAGGCTTAGGACCTTATCATTACAATCATCATCCTCTCTTATTTATAATCATCATCTTGATAAATTTGTGTGATCTTTGCACAAGGGGATAATAAGCAACAACATCTCTGAATCCTGTCCCACTTCAGAGCATATTTATGGTTTTCCATCCTTTCTTTTAATGTTCTGGATGTCTGTCCCACTTAGCTTTGGGGACAAAACACAAAGCTATGTGGGACAGACATCCAGAACATTAAAAGAAAGGATGAAAAACCATAAATATGCTCTGAAGTGGGATAGAATTGAAAATTCTGCTCTTGTAGAACACAGAAGGGACACAGGACATCTCTGAATCCTATAGGGGGCAGTTGTTTGAACTGTACTCCATATATTTAATCATAAGGCAACACCATCTATATAAAAGAAAACTAAACTATTAATCACAAATTGATGAGGCACAATTTGGATTGTAGATTATAAACACAAGGTAATAAGACCAAATCCAAATAAATAAATAGTGTGTGACGTTTCGGTAACAGCGTTGTTACCATCTTCAGACAAAAAGATGGTAACAACGCTGTTACCGAAACGTCACACACTATTTATTTATTTGGATTTGGTCTTATTACCTTGTGTTTATTAATCACAACATTTTTCTCTTTCAAGTAAAACAAACTTTACCTAAATAACATAGCCAAGATTCCACCCTTCAATGTCATATATATATGCAGAATGATCCAATACAGTATTAGAGCTCTAAAAAGTGGTCTGGTAGATTAAATTGATAGAACTTTACCATTAATGAGCCAAGCCATTTCCATTATTTTTTCATCACTGTAAGAACAGTAAAATGTTTGTTTTATTTAACAATAGAAAAATTTGTGCTTAATATATATATTTTTTCCTTATGTACAATAGAATCTCTCTTTAAAGGATACCTAGCTTAAGGGAGAGGTGTCCTAATATTTCCGGAGAGTTGTTAATTAGTAAATATTATAATTTTGGAAATACACAAGGTATAATAAGGCCAAATAAATAAATATTGTGATGTTTTGGTAACAACTCTGCTTTTGCCGGTCCCAAGCCCGGATGAAAAAGGAGGAGGGGGAGCATTAACAATCTCGCTAAAAAAACCTGGGTTCAACTGGCCCGGCTGATAGTACCCTGTAATGGCTCCTAATCCAGGGATACAGGATGAGCAGCGTTTGTACTCCATGTTAGGAGCGGCTACACATGGCGTCTGTTCCTCATGTCAGAGGCGGCCATTTTTTTGGAGCTAAGTCGGCCTGCCACTGAGTAGTGCTCCCAGTCTTAATGACAAAGGCAGACGTATTCTACTTCACCCAGTCATGGTGGTTGTCAAACAGACACCATCAAGGGTCACAACTTGATACCCTAATATGATTGAGTGGAGATAAGAAAGGAGGAGGGTAACAACGCTCTTACCGATATGTTGCACACTATTTATTTGGATTTGGTCTTATTACCTTGTGTTTCTAATCTTATAATCCGAATTGTATGCTTTATGATAAATTGGGAGATGTGAAAACTGTAGAGAAGAGGTTCATGTACATCTGTAACAGGCGGACCCCCCCAACCCTTCCATCATTCCTGTCAACGACGCTGTCGGGGTGACTGTGGTCCTACTCACCTGCTCCTACCGGGGGAAGGAATTCATCCGTGTCGGCTACTACGTCAACAACGAGTACACAGACCCTGAGATGAGGGAGAACCCCCCGCCCCAGCCCTGCTTCGAGAAGGTAACCATCTTTGTTTTCTTCTTTCTTATCTCCACACTGGGTGAAGTAGAATGTGTCTGCCTTTGTCATTAAGACTGGGAGCACTACTCAGTGGCAGGCCGACTTAGCTCCAAAATAAATGGCAGCCTCTGACATGAGGAACAGACGCCATGTGCAGCCGCTCCTAACATGGAGTACAAACGCTGCTCATCCTGTATCCCTGGATTAGGAGCCCTTACAGGGTACTATCAGCCGGGCCAGCTGAGCCCAGGTTTTTAAGTGAGCTTGTTACTGCTCCCCCTCCTCCTTTTTCAGCCGGGCTTGGGACCAGCAAAGGCGGAGTTTTTTTCTTTATCATGAAGGAGTTGAACCATTTGAAATTTACTCCTGAATGAAAGCTGTTTACGGTGATAAATGTTTATCTCAAAATGGAATCAGGGTTTATACCAAGATTAATTAGGTGTAAGAATCTAAACAGGACCTTTGGGAGAGGCCGATGCTTATCATAAAACAGCTCGAGGAGCATGAACTCATGGAATTCGTGTAATCTTTACACAAGGGGATAAGAAACACCAATAACAACAGGTGTAAGATTGAAATATATTTGTTCTTTTATCTGTTCTCCCTGGCACAGAGTAACTTTCTCTCCCAAGCACACATTTCAAAAGCTTCCTCAACCTCCACAAATTACTATTGTTTCAACATTGTACCAAGTGTGTGAAAAACACTTAAGAATGGTAGAAGCTCTTGTCCCTAGTGTCATTTAAGGAGAAGTGTCCTCTTACTGGAGAACAGTTAATAGGTAAAATTGATCATTTTGGTCATGATAGCTGTCTTATGTAGAGGGAGATGTCTACTCTATATTGTGTTGTTGTTGTTTCTTATTCCCTTGTGTAAATATTACACGAATTCCATGAGTTCATGCTTCTCGAGCCTGCAAGTTTGGTCATGATAGCTATCCTATGTAGAGAGATGTCTACTAGAGAGTGTCTACTGTATACTGTAGTGTGTGGATGCAAGTTGTTGACACTGACTGGTGATGCCATCAGCTCCAGAGGAACATCCTGGCCACCAACCCAAGAGTAACGAGGTTTAAGATTGAGTGGGATGACAACCCTGGGGTTGAAAACATCCCTCCAACCATGAACCTCGACAACCAGATGAACCAATCGGAGGACAGCACTGGTGGACCACTGAAATCCATGATCACCAATACCTCTCAGGATAGTAGTCAAGGCCTAATGGAAATTGCCTGAACAACCTCTCAACTCACAACTATTCTTTTTTTTTTTTTTTTTTTTTTTATAATACCAGGCATCTTTTCGTCATCTGTAAATCTTAAGGGCATTGCCTTGATCCTCAGCCCATTACTGTTCCATCTCTTTTATGTATCTCTGTACATTGATCTGGCAACATTATCAACATCATCATTTTTTTTTTGGCATTTTTCTATTAGAATTTTGTTGAATGATTTCTCTCCTTTCTCCATTTCTTCTTTATCAATTTATTTCAAAATGGATTTTTTTTTTCTAAAGTTGTTTATTCATATATACCTTTTTTTCTTCTTCTTTATCTCTCTTCTTATTCTGTTTCCCCCTCCTCTTTCTTACACTTTTATTAAAAATAAAAGTTAATATATAATAATATTTAAGAAAAAAAAATGCCCCCCCCCCCCCCCACTTTCCTTTAAAAAAAAAATACTTTTCTGTATGTATATTATTTTTTTCCCCTTCCATTTATATGCATTTTTGTATAGCTATAATTAAAAAAATATTTAAAAATTGTAATTTGTTTGAGTTTTTTTTTGTTTCTCATATTTTTGTTGCCATTTTTTTAAAACATGGTTTATTCTTGATAAAACACAATTTGGATTATAGATTATAGATAACAAGGTAATAAGACCAAATCCAAATAAATTATTAGTGTGTGACGTTTCAGCAAAAGTGTTGTTACCATCATCAGACAAAAGAAAATGGTCTCTTCTTCTTTCTTATCTCCACTCAATCATATTAAGGTATCAAGTTTGTAAAGCTTGAGACTTTTGATGGTGTCTGCCGGAGAAGAGTAGAGCTCATCAATGGATGAGTCAATACAGTTATTGATGTAGTTTTGAGGTTGCAGGTTGACACTTAGTACATAGTGGGAAAACCTTGCAACCATTCTGGAAAGTCATTTTCTGTAGATGACCCGGACTTAAGTCTGGAATGGAAGCCCTTCTACAGCAAAAAAAACACTCATTATACAAGATTGTCCCAAAATTTTTTAAACACTTGCAAAAAAATGAAATACCAATATTATTCGCTGTTATATATATGTCTTTGTGTTATGTATAAAGTAATTGTATTATGTATTATTATGTATTCACCGTAATACTATTATTCGCCAAGTAATAAGAAAAATGTTTTAAGAAATACACAAACTTTTGGGACAACCTTGTTTTTCTCCTTTAGAAGGGCTTCCTTACCTGAAAGCTAGAGAGAGAAATTTGTGAATAAAAAAAATTTTCAAAAGAAAACCTTTTCTTGATGGTTTGATATTTTTACTTTAATACTATGGGGGGTCGGTGGAAGGCTGGTTAAACCGTTTGGTTTACGACCACTACGACCCGGGTTCGATCCCCACATTGGACACTTTTTTCTGTTTAAAAAAAAAAAAAATGTTCCAATGGACCCCGATTCTTGCAAAAGTCCAACCCCACCAGCGAGTGCAAGTAACCAAACGGGGCTCTGGCACATTTGTAAGTGCAAAGTCGAACTGCTTTCACATGTGTAGACATGTGGTGCGCTTACAGTAAAAAGCAGTCGCTAACTACCCACCATGATTATCATGGCCTGTACCACGTGAACTAGGGATAAGCAAAAAAAAATAAAAAAACTTTAATACTTTATCCAACTGCATTCTACATGTGTAGTCATGTTGTGCACTTCCATTAAAAGCAGTTGCCAACTTCTACCCACCATGATTCTCATAGCTAGTACTACCTATACTAGGGATAATTAAAAAATAAACTGAAAGAAAAATGTTGACAATTTATCACAATAAACCTTATTTATTGTAAATGGAAGCTATTTACAGCACACAAAATAACTTTCACCACTGATGAGTCAGGCCCTCCCATTGTTATTATCATTGCAGTAAGAGAGTAGAAAATTGAAAATAAACATGCTGTAAGTACACATTTGCTATATACAGTTAAACCTGTCTATAGCGCCCGATTTTAAACAATAAAATGTAAATATTTTACATTGAAAGTGACCTGTCTATAGCACCCTATTTTGGTGAGTCCCAAGAGGGGCGACAGGTTTAATTGTATATATATTCCCATCATGATAGTATCTGGTAAAATTCTGTTGGGATATGTTAAAAAACTGAATCTATATAAACTAATCTATAAGATAATCCCTATATATATAAAAGTCAGTGTATGTATGTGGGTATCTATGTCGGCTATACACGTCCACAATACGTAACTAATCTAACTGAAATTTTAACAGTATATAGAGTAGAATCTGGAAAAACTTATAGCGAACATTTCAGGTCTCTATCCCGAATATTCTTCGAGTTATTTGCAAATTGCGTTGCAAATTTGCCTTTTCGCTCGCAAGCAGCGCCTCTAGCGGTGAAGATGGGAAGTAATATCAGCTGACCTAATGTACATGTAAAATGTGTTTTGACAGGACATAGAGAAAAATCTGGAAAAGATATCGGATTTTTAGCCAATAAAAAATAAAATTGACGGGTTCTGGGCAAAAATAGTTGTTTTTTTAGTCAGAAAATGATGTTGACAATATTGCTGTATCATGTTTGATTAGCAGATACAAAATTATATTGGGAAAAATTCCAAAAAGCTGAGACCACGGGTGAAGCCAGTTCATTTTAGTGTGCAGGAACAAAATTCTAACAGAAAAACATTCATTCGAGCAGAAGACACAAAGCCAGATCATCTCTTTATAAAAATATCGCTTCTCTGACACAAAGTTTGGAGCGGGACGTTTCACAAGAGTGACATCCACGGCGCCAATTTATAATTGTAACGAATAGTATTTGAATAAAAACATTTAATCATGTAAAACCTGGGCGTTGCCCAGGTCATTCGGCTAGTTTATAATACAATATAATGCGGCTTGTAATTGTAAAACGACATTTGGAAAATATCCCGCATGAGTTTCTTTTCAACCTAAAATCAAAATTTATTTTAAGGAGAAATAACGATTATTTCTAACCTTAAGGATGAATTGTGAAGTGTAATGATAAATGGAAAAATAAATAAGTTCCCATCCCTGGACACTTTTATTTTTCCGTTTATCATTATTCTTCACAATTCATCCTTTCATACCTCACCCCTAAGGTTAGAAATAATCGTTATTTCTCCTTAAAATAAATTTTGATTTTTCGTTGAAAAGAAACTCATGCGGGATAATTTCCAAATGTCGTTTTATAATCTAAAAGAGATTGAAACTATTTTACATGTGAATGATTCTTTTTAAAATTAAACAGTTTTCTACTGCCCTTACTGCAAATCAACAACAACAACAAAAGCCTTTATTTAGTTCAGGATTCACCAGAGGTATGCATAAGAACAAAGCAGTGAGACAAAGGAAACAACGATATAGACAGAAGAAAAACCCTTACTGCAAATCATAAATTAATGGGAGGGCCTTGTTCATCAGTGGTGAACCCTCCCAGTGGTTTTGCCAGTTTAGTCTACCATACTGCTGTTATATTGCATTTTGCTGTTTTCCTTTATGATACTGAAGTAATAAGGTACAATTTGGATTATAGATTATAAACACAAGGTAATAAGACCAAATCCAAATAAATAGTGTGATATTTCGGTAACAACGTTGTTACCAAAACGTCACACTATTTATTTGGATTTAGTCTTATTACCTTGGGTTTATAATCTATAATCCAAATTGTGTATTATCATAAATAAAAGAATTTGATAAAAAATAGTTTCCTTCTACCATACACTGATTACTTGTTAGGTTGTTATATTTAATAAACATCTCAAACCCCAGTACAGTAGAACTTCCATATGAGCGAATACCTCTACACAAAGGACATAAACACAAGGTAATAAAAGCAAATCCAAATAAATAAATAGTATAGATGGAAATTTTACCTTGAGGATATTGATCTTAAGAGACAAAGGTCCCCTCTCCCGTCAAAATAGACGTCAAAACCAGACGCCATCTATTGACCATCTAAGTCCGCCCTAGGCTAACGAGGGCGATTAGCCCGAAACCATGGTCTCTAGGTGGATACTTTTCAGTTTGCCAAAGCTGGTGTTGTGGCTTTGTCACCGACCCGAGGCCGCTAGTTTGCGGTGACGGTCAATAGATGGCGTCTGGTTCTTACGGGAGAGGCGACCCTTGTCTCTTTAGATAAATAGTGTGTGACAGTAACAGCATTGTTACCGAAACGTCGCACATTATTTATTTATTTGGATTGTGTTTATAATCAATAAACCAAATTGTGCCTTATCCTTTTAGACAAAGGACAGTTTTCAACAACAAAATTATCATCAGTTTTAGATACAAGAAAATAAGACCTAATTCAAATAATTTAATAATGTGTGACACTTTGGCAATATTACCATCAAGCATTGTTACCATCATTAGACAAAAGAATAATAAATTATTTATTCTTTTGTCTGATGATGGTAAAAATACTGTTGATGAAATGTCACACACTATTAAATTATTTGGATTAGGTCTTATTTTCTTGTAGCTATAATCTATAATCCAAATTGGGCCTTATCATCATTAGTTTTACTAATTAATTGCTCTCAGGTAAAAAGACAGCTCTCTCTAAAGGAAACTTTATAACTAAGTGTTGACCTCTTTAAAGAGAGGTTCTACTGTACATAAGAAAAAAAAACTATTTTGATAATTAACTTGAACTCCATTTTTTCAATTATAATAAACTTTCTACTGTCCTTAGTGTTAATTAAAATATATATTACACCCATACCTCGCTTTGCGTCGGGGTTACGTTCCAAAAAAACACGACGCAAATTGAAACGACGCAAAGTGAAAATATGTGAAGGCGCAATCAAAACCAAAAGTGTTGCCATATTTTAGGAAAAAAAATTCAAAAAAAAAATTAAAGACTCGATTCCAAAACAACGCAACTTTGAAAATCTAACGACGCACAGTGAAAATCAGTAAAAATTAAGCAGCGACGTAACTTCGAAAAAACGCAAAACGAAACAACACAAAGAGAGGTATTGGTGTATATATTAGGAGGGGCTTGGCTCATTAGTAGTGAATTTTTTCAGTGGTTTTTGTCAATTTAATCCATTAGACCACTTTTTTAGAGCTCTATTATTATATTGGAAGAATCTGTGCTTATACACTCATGGACAAAACTTAAGGAAGTTGTACCTTTTACCATGTATATCAGGATTCAGACAATAACTCTGAAATATGATAAAGCACAATTTGGATTATAGATTATAGCTACAAGAAAATAATACCTAATCCAAATAATCCACATACTATTAAATCATTTGGATTAGGTCTTATTTTCTTGTAACTCTAAAAGATATTTGAAACACAGTAATCTTTATTGAAGACACATGAGATAACCAAGTGTGAACAAAACTTGATTTTTTTCGCCAATAATTAGCAAATTCTGGAATAATTATAAATAAATGATTAGTTGATATTTATTCCAATAGATGGCGCAAGCCATCAGCAACTTTTAGTTACACGATCAAGAGCTGCCCTTTTTCATTTGTAAAGTTCATTTGATTTGTCGGAGGTCGGTGGAAGGATGGTCTAAACCTTTGGTTTTTGACCGTTACGACCTGGGTTTGATTCCTGCATTGGGCACTTTTTTCTGATTAAAAAAAAAAAATGCTTCAATGGCCCCCGATTCTTGCAAAAGTCCAATCATGTGTGAACAACATTGCCTCTGTCTCCTTAAAAAAATAAATGACCGGCGACATCAAATACTTTCCGCTTGAGTTATGTCCATGAGTGTATATGGGACACTTCAGGATAGAAACTTGGTTATGGTTTTTAGGCAATTTGAAAAATAATATAAAAGTAAAATTTAGAAAAAAAAGGGCAGCTTCTGATAACCACCAGTGAGTGCAAGTAACCAAACGGTGCGCTGGCACATTTGTAAGTGCAAAGTCAAACTGCTTTTCACATGTGTATGGTGTATGGGTATATGGTGCACTTACAGTAAAAGCAGTTGCTAACTACCCACCATGATTATCATGGCCTGTACCACGTGTACTAGGAATAGGCAAAAAAAAAATATTTGTAAGAGAGGTTCTATTGTACCAGTATCAGCACTTGAGTCCCACTATGGTGTTATAGAACTATAGGTGGAATGATACTCCATGATGGCTTTTATATCAGAGATAACATGGTAAGGTACATGGTAATATAAGGTACATGATATGGTACAATTTGGATTATAGATTATAAACACAAGGTAATAAGACTAAATAAATAGTGTGTAATGTTTCTGTAACAGCGTTGTTACCATCAGACAAAAAACTTAAAGACAAAAAAAAAAAAACATTGTCTTTTGATAAAGCACAAATTGGATTATAGATTATAAACACAAGGTAATAAGACCAAATCTAAATAAATAGTGTGTGACATTTCGGTAACAGTGTTGTTACCATCTTCAGACTGAAGTACTTTTGCATTCAATACTTTTGTCTGAAGATAGTAACAACGCTGTTACTGAAACGTCACACACTATTTATTTGGATTTGGTCTTATTACCTTGTGACTACATGATGATTTTTTTATTATTCCTTATGTCATTATACAATGTCATGGAGACACATGTAACTTGTTTAGCATTAGTTGTGGTACAAGTCGTGGACTCCCATGTATTAGAGCAGATGGTCTGGAATTGTCTTCTTCTTTCTACATCATCATGGACCAAACGGGGCTCTGGCACATTTGTAAATGCAAACTGCTTTTCACATAAACACAAGGTAATAAGACCAAATCCAAATAAATTAATAGTGTGTGACGTTTCAGTAACAGCGTTGTTACCATCTTCAGACAAAAGTACTGAATGAGAAATTTTACCACAGCATGGTTTAAATAGTTACTGTTATCAAGTGTATTGATGATATATGAAGTGTATTGACACACAAAACATCACACACTATTGATAAGGCACAATTTGGATTATAGATTATAAACACATGGTAATAAGACCAAATCCAAATAAATAAATAGTGTGTGACGTTTCGGTAACACCATTGTTACCATCTTCAGACAAAAGTACTATGTTTCGGTAACAGCGTTGTTACCGAAAGGTCACACACTATTTATTTATTTGGATTTGGTCCTAATACCTTGTGTTTATAATCTATAATCCAAATTGTGCCTTATCATGCTCTTCTCATGTTTAGACATGTGGTCCACTTACAGTAAAAGCAGTCACCTACATCTACCCACCATGATTATCATGGCCTGTACCACGTGTACTAGGGATAAGCAAAAAAAAAAAAGAATAGATGGTCTGGGGTTGTCTTTTTCTTTATACATAATGATGATATACTACAAAGCTAGGTAATAAAGATATTGGGTCAAACCTTGTTAACACCACTTTGGCCTTTTAATGTGATAGCGTTTATAAGGCACAATTTAGATTATAAACACAAGGTAATAAGACCAAATCCAAATGAATAAATAGCGTGTGACGTTTCGGGAACAGTGTTGTTACCATCTTCAGACAAAAGTACTGAATGATTCAGTATTTTGTCTTTTTCTTTAGTACTTTTGTCTTAAGATGGTAACAACGCTGTTACTGAAACATTACACACTATTTATTTATTTGGATTTGGTCTCATTCAGTACTTTTGTCTGAAGATGGTAACAACGCTGTTACCAAAACATCATACACTATTTATTTATTTGGATTTGGTCTCTTCTTCTTCTTCTTCTTTCTTATCTCTACTCAATCGCACTAAGGTATCAAGCCCGTAAAGCTTGAGATTTTTGATGGTATCTGCCGGGGAAGAGTAGAGCTCATCAATGGATGAGTCAATACCCTCAATAATATGTCTTGGGGTTGCAGGCAATGGATTTGGTCTTATTACCTTGTGTTTATAATGTTGATAGCAGTTTCTGGGTCTTTGTCTTCATATCAGTTGTATGTAGGCTTAGATGCTTACTTTCCTTAGAGATGAAGTTCAAATTATTAATTTTTCTGAGAAAGAAATATAATGGAATCTCTTTATAAAAGTAACATGGTTATAACATCTTAATTCTGAAGTCCCAATTGTTTTAACCATTGTTATACAGTATTGGGATACAGGATGAGCAGCGTTTGTACTCCATGTTAGGAGCGGCTGCGCATGGCATCTGTTCCTCATGTCAGAGGCGGCCATTTCTATTGGAGCAGAGTCGGCCTGCAACTGAGTAGTGCTCCCAGTCTTAATGACAAAGGCAGACACATTCTACTTCATCCAGTCACGATGGTTATCAAATTCTCAAGCTTTACAAGTTTAATACCCTAATATGATTGAGTGGAGATAAGAAAGAAGATCTTTGTTATAACACAGAAACATGGTTATAACATCCTAATTCTAAGGTCCAATTGTTTTAAACATTGTTATAACACAGCAACATGGTAATCGCATCCTAATTCTAAGGTCCCAATTGTTTTAACCATTGTTATAACACAGCAACATGGTTATAGCAATTTTATTCTAAAGCATGGTTATACCAATACAAAATCTTTTCCTAAGTGATGTTTTTACAATGTAGTTTCAACTGTATCTTCTATATTTCAGTCCAACTTGTGTAATTCAATACATTAAGAATTATCTGTTGAAATAGAAGTCTGTGTGTTGCTTTCTTATCTCCACTTAATCATATCAGGGTATTAACTCCGCCTTTGCCGGTCCCAAGCCCGGATGAAAAAGGAGGAGGGGGGAGCAGTAATAAGCTCGCTAAAGAACCTGGGCTCAGCTGGCCCGGATGATAGTACCCTGTAAGGGCTCCTGATCCTGGGATACAGGATAAGTTTGTACTTCAGGTTAGGAGCGGCTGCACATGGATCTGTTCCTCATGTCAGAGGCGGCCATTTCATATTAGAGCTAGGTTGACCTGCCACTAAATAGTGCTCCCAGTCTTAATGACAACTTGATATCCTAATATGATTGAGTAGAGATAAGAAAGAAGAAGAAAGGTATCAAGCCTGTAGAGCTTTGATGGTGTCTGCTGGGGATGAGTCAATACAGTCAATGATAAATGATCTAAACTAGAAGTTTGATAAAGTTGCTTTATAGAGAAGAAAAAGGGGTGTGTGTTATCATTAGTGAAAAGAGCTTAGGATGGAGAACATTGGAACAGTTCCAGACTAGAAAGAACATTGTTACTATATAAAAGGCTACATCAAACTACCACAGCAACATTTTCAAGTACATTCATTTTTAAATTTGGTTGAATTTATTTCAAAAATACATCAGTTTATAATGATATATTAAAAAGAGTATTAATTACAATATATCTGGTCTTTTGTTTTCCCTTAAAATATTATTTAGTTAAAAAAAAAAAGGGATGACCTGATATATAGAGGAAAAAATGAATATTTATATCAATTTAGGGAAATAAAATAGGCATTTATATTATTTAAAAAAATAATAAATAAATAAAAACCTTTTAAAAATTCGGTGGAAAAAAAATTAGGGGGCACCCGGGATTGAACCGGGGACCTCTCGATCTGCAGTCGAATGCTCTACCACTGAGCTATACCCCCGCGCCTTCAAATCCTCTTTTTAGGTTATATCAGTATACTATGCCCATAACTTGCCATATAGAATTTCGTTTTATATATATTTTTGGAACATTTACTTATATATATAAATGATATAACATTTATTTTATGTGTTTGAGAAAATAGCTATAGAAAAAAATGTTTTTATACATCAATAATAGCAAGCGAACTTTTGTTTCGATTTTTATGGAATTATTGAAAGCATCTAAAAGCTCAATGTATCGTGGGAATACGTATATAACCGCACTAAATTGATTTTGATATATAAATCTTGAAAAAATATTCGAAATAAAGATAATAAAAGTAAAAATCGATTCGTTAATAGAGGGCGTTGCTGTTTGTTGTGGTTTCCCCAAACCAAACATGTGCGATCGGCTTGGGTGTCGTCTGGTGTTTTAATTTTTCGATAAAATTAATATAAGCTTCTAAATATTTTTAGGGAAAGATTTCCAAAGAATTTATATCATAAATATAATTTTTAAGCATCTTATAATTAGAGATAGAGCTATAAAATGGAAAATTATAAAGCTTGTTTTAAAGATGAATTTTGGATGGATATAGGGGAATTGTGTGTGAAAATAAAAGCAATATAACTAAAATAATTTAAATATAAACTATGGATTTTAAGTGACAGGAAAAAAAAAACTTCAAACATGTCAAAAGACGAAAAAGTGTTACAAATTAATGTTGATATTGAGGAAGTTTTAAATACAAAACAATTTGAGGATGAGGATTCTAAGGGTAAGTAAAAACAATTTCCATTTGAACTAAATTATTTTGAAAACAAAAAAAAAACTATTATATACATTTTATTTTATAATAATATCAATAATGATAAGGCACAATTTGGATTATAGATTATAAACACAAGGTAATAAGACCAAATCCAAATAAACAGTGTGTGACATTTCGGTAACAGTGTTGTTACCATCTTCAGACAAAAGTACTGAATGAGAAATTTTACCACAGCATGTTTTGGATGAAAACATGACAGAAAGCATGCTGTGGTAAAATTTCTCATTCAGTACTTTTGTCTGAAGATGGTAACAACACTGTTACCGAAATGTCACACATTGTTTATTTATTTGGATTTGGTCTTGTTACCTTGTGTTTAATACAATCAATATTTACATCTAAAAAAAATAGTAGGAACAATTCAAACCTTGAAAAATCACTTTGTAATTTTTTTTTTCTTCTTGAAGGTTTGTCATTTGTAATACATTCCTGAAAACACATTTAAAAGTATATTTTTTTAATTCCACATTGTGATTTATTTTACTTGATCTCAATCTTGTTATTAATTATTATAATCTTATTATTAATTATCTTTTAAACTTAAGATGTCTTCTTCTTTCTTATCTCCACTCAATCATGCTCTATAATATGGTCAGGATGGATATCGTGGTCTATTACGAAGAAGAAACGGAGCACCTCCTCGGGCTACTCACGCCTGAAGACAAGATTCTTCTCGACAAATTTTTCAACATTATCATCAAACATGTTCCGAACAAGAACTCCCCAAATGGCAGGGATCTGTCTAGATTCAAGGTGGCTTTAAGCTCCTGATCCGGACGTGCCCTCGGAGAGGGCTACGTCGATTGTATATATCTCTCTTCATTCCTACCATTATTATTACCTTATAACTCCCTTTGAGTGTAAAGATTGACGAGATGTCAATAAAGTTGTTTAATTGTCACTCAATCACACTAAGGTATCAAGCTTGAGACTTTTGATGGTGTCTGCAGGGGAAGAGTAGAGTTTATCAATGGATAAGTCAGTACAGTCAATAATATAGTTTGGGGTTACAGGTTGAGAATTGCACTTAGTACATAATGGGATATTATGTAAGATGTAATATTGATAAAATGGTCTTTATTTGTAATCTTTTTTACAAGGCTATATATAGACTTGATAAAGCACAATTTAGATTATAGATACAATAAAATAAGACCAAATCCAAATAAATTAAAAGTGTGTGACATTTCAGTAACAGCGTTGTTACCATTATCAGACAAAATAAATAAATAAAAAAAATGATTATAAAAAAAATTCTTTTGTCTGATGATGGTAACAATACTGTTACCAAAACGTCACACACTATTAATTTATTTGGATTAGGTTTTATTTTCTTGTAGTGACACTTTGTAATGTTTATTTTCCCATCCTCTAATGTGGTGGTGGTGTCTTGTCCATGGAGCAGATCAGATCAATCCGTGCATCCTGATCACAATACCGGCCAACTGAGGTGGTGGTGGTGTCTTGTCCATGGAGCAGATCAGATCAATCCGTGCATCCTGATCACAATACCGGCCAACTGAGGTGGTGGTGGTGTCTTGTCCATGGAGCAGATCAGATCAATCCGTGCATCCTGATCACAATACCGGCCAACTGAGGTGGTGGTGGTGTCTTGTCCATGGAGCAGATCAGATCAATCCGTGCATCCTGATCACAATACCGGCCAACTGAGGTGGTGGTGGTGTCTTGTCCATGGAGCAGATCAGATCAATCCGTGCATCCTGATCACAATACCGGCCAACTGAGGTGGTGGTGGTGTCTTGTCCATGGAGCAGATCAGATCAATCCGTGCATCCTGATCACAATACCGGCCAACTGAGGTGGTGGTGGTGTCTTGTCCATGGAGCAGATCAGATCAATCCGTGCATCCTGATCACAATACCGGCCAACTGAGGTGGTGGTGGTGTCTTGTCCATGGAGCAGATCAGATCAATCCGTGCATCCTGATCACAATACTGGCAACCGAGATGCCTCTAATGTAAAAATTTCTTGTTACTAATTGGCTAATTAAGAATTTGTCAATTAGAATGACAACATGGAAAGAAATCTTCATATTTCCTAGTGTATTTAGGAATGTTAAAAGTGATGGCTTTTTCAATTGCTTTCCTCATTGCTGTACTGTCATTAAAATTGATATAGTTTTTTTTTTTATTATCCCTAGTACACGTGGTACAGGTCATGATAATCATGGTGGGTAGAAGTAAGCGACTGCTTTTACTGTAAGTACACCACATGTTTACACATGTGAAAAGCAGCTCGACTTTGCAATTAAAAATGTGCCAGAGCCCCGTTTGGTTACTTGCACTCGCTGGTGGGGTTGGACTTTTGCAAGATTCGGGGGCCATTGGAGCATTTTTTTTTAATCAGAAAAAAGTGCCCAATCCGGGAATCAAACCCGGGTCATAGCCGTCGAAAACCAACGATTTAGATCATCCTTCCACCGACCCCCCACTGATATAGTTGATAAGAAGATGGCAACTTATGATCATTTTTAGATAATAAACATCCAAGGATGAGTATCTTTTATTAAATGTTTGTATCAATTTTTCCTGTAGAAGGGTGTTATCCTGAAAGCTTGAAAAACATTTAATAAAAGATACTCATCCTTGGACGTTTAACTCCGCCTTTGCCGGTCCCAAGCCCGGATGAAAAAGGAGGAGGGGGAGCAGTAACAAGCTCACTAAAAAACCTGGGTTCAGCTGGCCCGGCTGATAGTACCCTGTAAGGGCTCCTAATCCAGGGATACAGGATGAGTCTGTACTCCATGTTAGGAGCGGCTGCACAAGGCGTCTGTTCTTCATGTCAGAGGCGGCCATTTCTTTTGGAGCTAAGTCGGCCTGCTACTGAGTAGTGCTCCCAGTCTTAATGACAAAGGTAGACACATTCTAATTCACTCAGTCATGATGGTTGTCAAACATATATCCAAATATGATTTAGTGGAGATAAGAAAGAAGAAGGATCCTTGGACATTTTTATCTAAAAATTGCTAGCAAAGGATTATATTCTAAACTTATGATCATGCCACAGAAAAGTTGATGATGGCTTGCACCCTCTGTGAATGATAGATTCTATAACAAGTTCTTTTACAAGTAGCTACAAGAAAATAAGACCTAATCTAAATAAATTAATAGTGTTTGACATTTCTGTAACAATGTTGGTACCAAAATGTCACACACTATTCATTAATTTGGATTAGATCTTATTACCTTATAGCTATAATCTATAATCCTAACTGTACTTTAACATTTTACAAGTAGCTACAAGAAAATAAGACCTAATCCAAATAAATTAATAGTGTTTGACATTTCTGTAACAACGTTGGTACCAAAATGTCACACACTATTCATTAATTTGGATTAGATCTTATTACCTTATAGCTATAATCTATAATCCTAACTGTGCTTTAACATTTTACAAGTAGCTACAAGAAAAATAAGACCTAATCCAAATAAATTGTGTTTGACATTTCAGTAACAACACTGTTATTGATATGTCACTCACTATTGATTTATTTGGATTAGATCTTATTTTTCTTGTAGCAATAATCTATAATCTAAACGGGGGGTCGGTGGAAGGCTGGGTAAACCATTTGGTTTTCGACCACTAGGACCCGGGTTCGATTCCCGCATTGGGCACTTTTTTCTGTTTAAAAAAAAAAATGCTCCAATGGCCCCCCATTCTTGCAAAAGTCCAACCCCACCAGCGAGTGCAAGTAACCAAACGGGGCTCTGGCATTTGTAAGTGCAAAGTCGAACTGCTTTTCACATGTGTAGACATGTGGTGCGCTTACAGTAAAAGCAGTCGCTAACTACCCACCATGATTATCATGGCCTGTACCACGTGTACTAGGGATAAGCAAAAAAAAAAAAAAAATCTAAACTGTGCTTCATAATTTTACAAGTATAATGAATATGGGATTTTATATTAGTGCAATTTTCAATCATATCAACTCAACGCTGTTACCAAAATGTCACATATAAATTACTTATTTGGTCTTGATACATTGTGATTCTTATAAATATTCCAAATTGTATCATAATAACAACAAAATATTCCCCACTTGCTCTAAATGTAGTTTGGCACCTGCAGCTCCAGAACACATATTGTATTAGAGGCATTAAACAGGACCTTTGGGAGAGACCGCTACTTATCTTCAAACATCTTGAGGAGCATGAACTCATGGAATTTGAGAAATATTGAGATTTTCTTATTTAGTGATGAAAAAACCTAACTTTATTGGATGCTACTCGAGCTAACAACCAAGTTAATAATTTTTACAATGAGGAATAGCTACTCCATCTTTGCTGGTCCCAAGCCCAGATGAAAGAGGAGGAGAGGGAGCCGCAACAAGTTTGCTAAAAAAACCTGAGTTCAGCTGGCATGTCTGATAGTGTAAGGGCTTCTCTCTCTCTCTCTCTGATCCCGAAGTCTGGAATTCAAAGACTTGTTCCCTTACCATTGCCAGTAAATACCAGTGGTGTTGACCTTTCCAATACATATTTTGAACAGAATTATCATGAGGCAGTTTATAGCTAGGAGAAAATCATAAGGTTATATATATAGAATCTCATATAACCACATTAATGTCAAATCAAAATAGACGGAAATGGAAATAAGAAAATTTAATATTTCAACTCAAGAATAATCACAGAGATATCAAACGTGTATGTACACAGCGCCATCTATCCACCACAAATGGAATTATTCTTAAATTACCCCCACACACACACACACACACGTATATATATATTGAATATTTTATTGATATTTTTTTTTGTCATGCACACAAATTAAATAAAAAGTAAGCCAATACTTAACGATCAAAAATAAATAAATAAAGGCCCCAAAGATTAACACTGATTTTGCTCATGTTTTTAGATTTTTTAAAATCTATATTTGAAAAATGCATATAAACGAAATAAGTTCTGAAAAGAGTTGTCAGATAATAAAAATGCGCTATAGATTTTTAATTATTTGTAGTTTTTTTAAAATGCGATCACAAAAATGTCAACCCTATTTTTTGTAAAGAGATTTATAAACAATATTTAATTTTATAAATGATGGGTTTTCGTCTATACGATTTTGAAGAGCATTGTGTGTGTAAAAAAAAAAATGAATAAATAAAAATCCTGAATATATAAAAAAGTGACTTTAAAAGTTCTTAAACTTGAGGCAGGTCTGTATTAAAAATCTAAATAAAGGCCAAACCAATCGAGCATCGGTGGTTCAGTGGTAGAATGCTCGCCTGCCACGCGGGCGGCCCGGGTTCGATTCCCGGCCGATGCAATTTTTTTTTTTTTAAATTTCGGTAAGTTAAAAATTGCTCTCTCTTTTTCTCTGAAAAAATATATTTATTTTAATTTTTGAAAACACTTCGTCATTTTTAAAAGTTACTATACGTTTTTTACGAGTTACGATACGATTTAATACGATTTTTTTATTGGATGGTCTCAATGGACACTTTTATGTTGACGCTGTTTGGTTTGTTTCGTAAAATGTGAAAGCATACGAGTCTATAACTGACTAGTTACCTAGTCAACTTCTTTGATAAAATCTTCGAAATTAAAAAGTCTTGGAAATGATGGTGAAGAATCAATTCATTTAAGGGAAAGAATATAAACACATACACAAAGTGGACAGCCAAATATAAAATCTAAGAATGAAAAATAGGCTCTAAATAAATCACTAAATCAAACAAATCACACAGAGTGGAATTATCTGCTAATCTTTTCTGTATCGTTCCACTCTAGTAAATCTACCGTCCAACACACGTGTATAAGAAAACACGAAGTTAACCAAGGATTCCAATATGTATAGGTACACAGCTATTCCATTACTCCCTAATGTTTAGAAGACCATATTGGTAGCTTTGATTAACTCCACCAAGTGTTTCAGGTTTTTTAATATCTTGAAACACTCCACATCTCCCATTATAAAAGAGGGAATTTCTAAATACGATCTTTTAAAAGAGAAAATTGATAAATTATATTACAATGCACTAGCGCGCCATCTGTTATCAAAATACGAAACTATTTTAGACGCGTATGATTCTTTTTAAAATAAAACAATTTCTACTGCCCTTACTGCAATGGAAAAATTAATGGAAGGGCCTGGCTCATCAGTGGTGAACCCTCCCAGCGGTTTCGCCAGTTTAATCTACCATACCGCTGTTATATGGCATTTTTGGAATATAAACGGTAGCAATACGTTTCTTTCTTCGTGAAAATTGCAAGCTTTCGGATCTTTATAATCCTTCCACAGGCATAGCTGTAAGTTGAGAGAATCTTGCACTTTTCACTAAAAAAGAAACGCTACCGTTTATATTTTATATTAAATACGATCTTCAGTTTCTCTGCTCTTTAACAGTTTCTGGTCACCAGTGGCATCACGCTTCTCACTATTGAGTTAAGCTTTTTATACTTTTAGATTTTTTCTTTCCTATACGGTCGATTAGTCCAATTTATTTTTCTCTTTCCAACAATTTTATTATTCTCTGGATCTTTCTTCTTCATACTATTTCCCTACTTAATATATGTTTCAAGCAGTTTTCCTGTCTTTTTGTTTATGATGACCTTAAAAAAAGGCCTCATTTTCCTCTCCAAGATTTTTCAAGACGTCCACATTCCTGCCAACACATTCCTATCTTTATTCACATTTCTAATGGTTCCAATCTTCATTTCTACACGCTTCAAATCCCCTGTACTGATGAAGGTCAAAAACCCGAAACTATTGCGCACAGGTTGTTGGATTTTGTATGAATTTTCCAAAACTGGTGTTTTTGCACATTCTTTATCTCCACGTTCTGTACAGGGGTGATAAACAAAATTGCTTTTTTTTTTAAATGTTTTTTTTTTTAAAGAGAGGTTTCTCTTTGGGTACATGAATTCTTCCGCAACTTTGCGTTATATATTCCAAATCAGTCTTATTAACCACCTCTTAAACACGTAGATACCTGTAACGGCAGCTGGCATGCCTATATAGTAAATTATCAGTGAGCACATATTTATCACTGATGATACTCTGTGCAGTTGCCTTTTGACAGATTGTAATATATACCACATGTAAACTTATGTCTGATAATTAATATGCTATATCCGATGTTAGCCTAAAAGAAATAAAGTCTTTCTTTTTAAACTTCCAAGTACTTCTTGCTGATTAACGTCAACCAACAAATACGAGGACGTTACAATACCTAAGTCTCTTTAGCAGCTTTTTCCCACTGCCATTATAGTTTATTATAAATAAATGAAGCTTCCAGGGTTAAGTTTCTTGTTCTAGTTTATCTTTTTGATTCCCCACATAAAGACTCCTGATAATTTCTCTATAACAGTTAGCTATGCAAATGAATTTCTCTGAATCTTTAAACTTCCAAAACCAAGTGAACTCTGTCGTAGTAAATAGAACTCTGTTGAGTCATGATGATCATGACTTTCTGAATTTGTCAAAGCTGGGTTTCTAGTAACCTTTTGCAGACTAGAATCGATGTCTGTGAATTATCATGAAGAGATCATTGCTGGCAATTACGATGATACGTTTATCTAATATCTGATTTTAAATCATGTTTTGAATTCGCCTTTATTGAACTCCCAGTTCTCGTACATAGAATGTTATTTGTAACACATTTAAAAATACTACCTAAAGAAAGAGTATATATTAAATTATATAGAAAGCTTTAATTTGAAAGTATTCCCACGTGCCGAAATAGCTCAGTTGGGAGAGCGTTAGACTGAAGATCTAAAGGTCCCTGGTTCGATCCCGGGTTTCGGCATCTTTTTTTTTTTTTGTAGGCAGTTTCATTTAGACTGTTTCTATTTGTAGTCTCATAGAGAGAAGAAACGTGTGTGATTTTTTAAAATCTTTTTTTTTTTTTTTTACAATGAATTTTTTGAATACGTAGCATCTTCTTTTAACTTGCCCTCTGACTAATCAAATTGTATGTAGATACTTTGAAACATTACCAAATTCTCTTTGTGTATATACTCTATCTTATGAGAACTTTGTTAAGTTTAGAACTATTTGTACAATAATTTACAAAACACTACTAATCCATCGTGTAAATAATTAATCATATATGTAAATAATACTAGCACAGCACAATAGTCCTTTGGACTTCGTGCTTTTGTAACAATAAATAAATAAAAATAAATTGAATACGTTTTTGGCTGACTTCCAAAGGTATGTTCCTTGAATAAATTATTTCCTCTTTATTTTATGTCGATTACATTTTAAAAAATATACATTTAAAAATCATTTTCTACATTTTTGAAGATAATTTGTTCGTTGGAAGTTTGTTTGGAAACATATACAGCGCGCTACATCAACCTTTAAAAAAATATATATATTTCTCGACGTTTCAGTCACTCCCTGTCACTCTCCTAAGGGAAATGGTTATTTTTGAATCCTCTTTTCTACATGCGTAGACATTGTAGACAATAGATACATTTTAAAACCATTTTCTACATTTTTAAAGAAAATTTCTTGGTTAGAAGTTTGTTTGGAAACATATATAGCTATTATAACAATACACCTATCCCCCGATTTACACTGTAGATACGTTCCTGAGAAAAACGTGTAAATCGGGGGATAGGTGTACACAGAAATAAAAATAAAATGCATTGACAGGTTAAAATATGTAGTCAGCACATAAGCTCGGGATTCCTCGTGAGATGTGTACACAGCGCATGTGTTCAATCACAGTAGCATTTAGTATAGTGCGATAAAAAAAAAACTTATTTGGAAAACCGTGTAAAAGCGAAAACGTGTAAAACAAGTATCGTGTAAATCGGGAGATAGGTGTATATAGATATTATAACACTATGCGGCACTGAGTTTGTGTATACAAAAATGTAATGCCTCGATAAAAGTTGGCGTTCAGCCAACCGAAATAATGGTAATAAATATTTTATTCAATCCAATATATTCCTTTTTACTATCTAACATATAGCTTCATCAACCAATCATTTCCCTACGTTTCAATGTTATTCTCCTCAGGAGAATGGTTATTTTTGAATCCTGTTTTCTACCTTTGTAGACATGTGGTTCAAATAAGTCGGTGGATGAGAGGGTAACACCCTTGATTCCCGACAGTCATGAACCGGGATTGAATCCCGCGTTAAAATTTTGTTTAATATGTGAATAACCTGCACATATTATTCACGGTTTCAATTATCATGAACTAGGTTGCTCTTGCTGAGCGGTACCTATTAATGTGATTTGAACCAGACATGTGGTTCACTTACAATAAAAACAGTCGCCGATGATATGTACCACGTGTCTTAAGAATAATTTTAAAATATTTTTCAATTTTACAAAATGAGTTCTTTTCACTGAGTTATTATAAAAAGGTTATGTGGATTATTATTTTTAGTTTCCTTGTGTGTGTAATCATAACAACTACAATTTGTTGAAACAATAGATGTTAATTATGAAAAAGGCATCTCCTTATCGTGCAACTGAAAGTTACTGATGGCTTGCGCCATCTATCGGAATAAATATAAACTATTATCGTTGATTTTTAATTATTCCAGAATTGGCCAAATACCCATTCTTGATTAATCGAGAAAAGCTAAACACGGACGCGTTTCGGGATAGAGAATAGTTGATATTTATTCCGATAGATGGCGCAAGCCATCAGCAACTTTCAGTTGCACGATAAGGAGATGACTTTTCATAATTTATGTACCTTATCCCAGTACAATATCACATTTGTGCTATTTTTTTCACAAATAGATGTTAAGACAAATATTTCACTCTTGGAGAGTGGGGACATGGGCAAAGTCGGGCCATATATTCGACATTCAATAGTAAATAATACTAATAAATCTCAATGAAGATTAAAATATAATAAAAATTATACATAGACAGAAATTGTATACACGAAAAACAAGTTTCTATGATGAGGCGGAGGGTTTGGGCTTAGGAAAATACACTTGTGGGGGCCGAGAGACTTCCTTCCAGCCTGCTGGGATGACAGACCACGGCAAACATACAAGCGGGGCCATGAAATAGGAGATGATCACCGCTGCGTGGCGCGAAAGTCAATGAGAACCCAATAGACATTCTAAGGGTGTTGTCCTTTTGTCTTCCTCTAAAAATGTAGCTAATAAGTAATACCAATAAAACACTAACTTTGAAATACTTTCTGGGACATCGCTGGACTAATAAATCGACACACCACATTGGTGAGCCGGACGTGATTGAAAAGAAAAATCGACAAACCACACACTCATGGACAAAACTTAAAGGAAATGGAAAGTCTTCAATTTTTTATATTTTTTTTTGAAGAAGATGAAGACAGAGGCAATTTTGTTCATATTTGGGTCGTGTATTTTCAATAAAGTCACTGTATCAAATGTATTTCAGAGTTATTTTCTGAATCCCGATATACATGCTAAAAGGTACAACTTCCTTAAGTTTTGTCCATGAGTGTATACGTTATATCTTTATTTATGGGGCTACTAACCAAAATAGATGATTTTTGAGCCCCAATGGCCGCATAAAGCGGAATATATACAAAGCACTATGACCAGGCTAGGGAGGCTATGGACAAGATCTCCGATGTATACGTTGTAACCTGTTGTTTACAATATAATTAATCCCTTGGATCAGTTTAAAGATGAAAAATATAAGTCCTGAGAAATGTTCCAATTGATATTCAATTAGTTATCTCTAGCTTTCGCCAACCCCTCAGCCCTTCTACAAAAAAATAATACAACGTTTTCTTCGATTGAAATGTGATAACCCTCGCAACGACATCTTACGAGAGAGCCTACTAACACCTTATGATGTCTTCTGTCTTTGTTGTTTTGTAAACATAGGCGCTCATTCTATAAAAGCAATATGTCACAAACCTTATCTACAGTTTACAAAGGACTCGAATCTTAGGGTGTCAAATGACCATCTCGCAAGGTATGCCGCAGAGAAGAATTCCATTTCAAACAGAGTCAAAAATATAATACAATATAATGCGCTTCACGATTTTGCGTGTCATCCTTGCGCAGGGGCCATGCTAATCTTCTCTGTATCGTTCCAATTTTAGTATATGTACCGCCGAACAAGCGTGTACATTGTACATTGAACGAAAAATCGAAATTTATTTTAAGGAGAAATAACGATTATTTCTAACCTTAGGGATGGAGTATGAAAGGATGAATTGTGAAGAGTAATGATAAACGGAAAATAAAGTTTCCAGGGATGGGATTTCATCCCTAAGATTAGAAATAATCGTTATTTCTCCTTAAAATAAATTTCGATTTTTCGTTCAAGAGAAACACTTGCGGGATAATTTTCAAATGTCGTTCTACAGAGTCAAAAATGTCTATTGATTCTATGTTTATAAATTGAAATTTTTCTGGCAGGTTTTTTTTTTTTAATCTATAAAGGTCCCCTCTCCCGTCAGAACAATATACTCCGGGCAAAACTTCCATCTATATTTTGGCCATAGATTTGGCATAGCCACTTTGCCAACTAAACACCTCTTTGGCAGATTGTGAGGATTCCATTATATCCCTTGTGAATCTCATGGAATAAATTCCGCTCTCTACTAACGAGGGCCATTAGCCCGAAACCATGGTCTCTAGGTGGACACTTTTCAGTTTGCCAAAGCTGGTGTTGTGGCTTTGTCACCGACCTGAGGCCGCTAGTTTGCAGCGACGGCCAATAAATGGTGTCTAGTTTTGACGTCTATTTTGAGAGATGAACATTATCTTTATTGTTCTATATGTTTATCTTGTTCTCTCTCTCCTGCAGAAGCACTTGTATAAGCTAGAAATCATTAATAAAATCTCTAAAAAGACTCATATCCCCATGACGACTTATAATTTCAGAACCTTTTGTAAATTTCAGAGAAGCTAACTCCTGCAGATCTAATTTACTTAGAACTGAACAGTAGAGGAAGTTAGTTATGGACGATGTGGATGAGCTCTTAAGGCAGTTTTTTGAAAAAAAAATACTTTCAACTGAGTTTAGTTTGCTTCAACAACGCTATGTCCAACTGTCTCATGGGCTTTAGAATAGTACTTTCAAATTTATAACTTAAAGTATAACCCAAGTTTAGACTTCCTGTTTCCATCTGTGATGCTATAACTCCCACAAACCTCCCTCGTGTAGATCATTTTGTTTTAATCCCACGCGCCTCTTTTTCACGTTTTTTGTTTACATTTACTCAGACGTCTTTAGCTTCTTTGATTGCGTTCTTCAATACAGTCGTAATATTGTCTTTAGGGCCATGGGACCTAAAAAAGAAAAGGTTATTGATATCACAGGTAAATTTTAAAATTATTCTTCTTGTATCATCCTTTGATCTTGATCTATTTCAAGTATTAAAATACCATCAAACTATTCATTTATTCTTGTTCGTGTCAAAGACAGTCTTCCATCAACATAGACTCTTCAGTTTGTTTGTGTGCTCTCTCTATGGATTGTGCCGTTCATTTTCTTTTATAAGACATTTTGTCTTAACTAAGATTCTTTTCAATTGATTTATAAATCTCTTGGATATTAATTAAACAATTACTATTTGAAACAGTTTCATTAGAAATCATTACAACTAGCTAAGTGACATCGACATTTGAAATTTAACAGGAAATGTGAAGAAGCTAATTTCATTCCTCCATCAATACGCATTAAAGTAGCATTTGTTTAAGATTCTTTTCTTTCTATAAAATAATCCCGTACATCAATATGGAGTAAAATTAATCATTCCTCCAGGGAAAAATGTCTTTTCAAAACATTTTTATTATTCTCTAGCTTTCGGGCACGGACGCCCTTTAACAGGAGAAAACCTGGTATAATAATTCGCAAATAGAATACGAATTGAACATAATCGGATATTATTTTACATAATTTTATAGCATCCGATTATATTTAACTCGTGTTTTATTTGCGAATTATTATACCAGGTTTTCTCCTGTAGAAGGGCGTCCGTGCCTGAAAGCTAGAGAATAATAATGTTTTTAAAATACATTTTTCCCTGGAGGAATGATTAATTTTACTTAATTCTTTTCTTTCTTTTGAATTCTCCCAGTTTCTCCGATTTATTTGAAGCTGTTGGTATGATGATGATGGAATTATGTAATTTGGTCGTGTTCCGCATACCTTTGCCCAATACATATGACTTGACTTACACTTTCCGACTTGACTGACTTTGACACCATAAAGAGTTAGATCTGGAGGGAGTCATTGCCATGGTTTCAACCCCAGAATATGATAAATATATATAAACACGGATTACTATTATCATCAGCATCATCATAATCACCACTACTAATAATAATCATTTTAATGTTTACGATTTCATTCACCATTTGTTTTTATAAAAGTGAATAATTAGCATACTGCATAGAATCATGTGTTATATCTATTTACATGGAACACATAAATCCTATTTCTACATTTATTATTCGGCAGTTTTCCCGGTCTCCGGTTCAGGGTCGTTCTCCTGCTGATCTCCGAGTTTCACCCTGCAGCCCCCCCCCCCCCCCCCCCAACAATTGATTGTCTATAGCGGTGTCCCTACATCTCCCCAGTACCCAATTAATAACCTTGTTCTTCTTGGTTACCCTAGTGCTTGCTTTGTCTCCGCTTCTCTTTTCGGTGGATATTATTTTCCTCGTCGTTTTTTTAGCACAATGGATTGAATATAAGTCACTCTCACGAATTCCAGTCCTTTCTGTAGCTTTTACTTAACTTCGTCACCAACCCATCCCATGTCAGAACAATGGGAATTACTCGCACTGACGTTTCATCCAGACTGCTCATTTATCTCTCCAGTGTCTCGTATTTCCTTTTTTTTCGTTATATCCATAGTTTTAGGTTATGTTGGGAAGTGATTCCAATTCCTATACAATGGCGATTTCTTTTTGGTTGTATACAACTATGTCTGATCTGTTATAACTGATATTTATGTCAGTTGTGCTACGGGCTTAAGTTATTATTTTTACGTATGCGTTTTCTTTGCTCTATTACCCTATAGATATCAATTCTGTTATCGTAAAGATAGAGGTTGCCTGGCCCGCATTCATATTTCTATTGAAAATAGACACTTCGGCCAGTTAGAGTTTTTTAAATTTTCTCAACGTTTCGACAAAAATCTTTTGTCTTCGTCAGGAGTAGTAAATAAAAATAAAGTATTTGGCAAGGCGTTACAATTTTTTAGAACAATTTTTAACGCCTTGTCTTCTAGTCTAGTTAGTCTATCGATACCTTCACGTACTTTCTGGATGCATAGACTTCTAGTCTAGTTAGTCCATCGATAACTTCACGGACTTCAGACCTCACGGATTTTCTGGATGCTCCGACTTCTCGTCTAGTTGGTCCATCGATATCTTCACGGACTTCAGACTTCACGGACTTTCTGGATGCATAGACTTCTAGTCTAGTTGGTCCATCGATATCTTCACGGACTTCAGACTTCACGGATTTTCTGGATGCACTGACTTCTAGTCTAGTTAGTCTATCGATACCTTCACGGACTTTCTGGATGCACTGACTTCTAGTCTAGTTGGTCCATCGATATCTTCACGGACTTCAGACTTCACGGACTTTCTGGATGCATAGACTTCTAGTCTAGTTGGTCCATCGATATCTTCACGGACTTCAGACTTCACGGACTTTCTGGATGCATAGACTTCTAGTCTAGTTGGTCCATCGATATCTTCACGGACTTCAGACTTCACGGACTTTCTGGATGCACTGACTTCTAGTCTAGTTGGTCCATCGATATCTTCACGAACTTCAGACTTCACGGACTTTCTGGATGCACTGACTTCTAGTCTAGTTGGTCCATCGATATCTTCACGGACTTCAGACTTCACGGACTTTCTGGATGCACTGACTTCTATTCTAGTTGGTCCATCGATATCTTCACGGACTTCAGACTTTACGGATTTTCTGGATGCACTGACTTCTAGTCTAGTTAGTCTATCGATACCTTCACGGACTTTCTGGATGCACTGACTTCTAGTCTAGTTGGTCCATCGATATCTTCACGGACTTCAGACTTCACGTACTTTCTGAATGCATAGAATTCTAGTCTAGTTGGTCCATCGATATCTTCACGAACTTCAGACTTTACGGATTTTCTGGATGCACTGACTTCTAGTCTAGTTAGTCTATCGATACCTTCACGGACTTTCTGGATGCACTGACTTCTAGTCTAGTTGGTCCATCGATATCTTCACGGACTTCAGACTTCACGTACTTTCTGTATGCACTGACTTCTAGTCTAGTTGGTCCATTGATATCTTCACGGACTTCAGACTTCACGTACTTTCTGGATGCATAGACTTATAGTCTAGTTGGTCCATCGATATCTTCACGGACTTCAGACTTCACGGACTTTATGGAGGCATAGACTTCTAGTCTAGTTGGTCCATCGATATCTTCACGAACTTCAGACTTCACGGACTTTCTGGATGCATAGAATTCTAGTCTAGTTGGTCCATCGATATCTTCACGGACTTCAGACTTCACGTATTTTCTGGATGCATAGACTTCTAGTCTAGTTACTCCATCGATATCTTCACGGACTTTCTGGATGCACTGACTTCTAGTCTAGTTAGTCTATCGATACCTTCACGGATTTTCTGGATGCATAGACTTCTAGTCTAGTTAGTCCATCGATATTTTCACGGACTTCAGACTTCACGGACTTTCTGGATGCACTAACTTCTAGTCTAGTTGGTCCATCGATATCTTCACGGACTTCAGACTTCACGGATTTTCTGGATGCACAGACTTCTAGTCTAGTTAGTCCATCGATATCTTCACGGAATTCAGACTTCACGGACTTTCTGGATGCTCCGACTTCTAGTCTAGTTGGTCCATCGATATCTTCACAGACCTCGGACTCCACGGACTTTCTGGATGCTCCGACTTCTAGTCTAGTTGGTCCATCGATATCTTCACAGACTTCAGACTCCACGAACTTTCTGGATGCACTGACTTCTAGTCTAGTTGGTCCATCGATATCTTCACAGACCTCGGACTCCACGGACTTTCTGGATGCTCCGACTTCTAGTCTAGTTGGTCCATCGATATCTTCACGGACTTTCTGGATGTATATATTTGAAGAATTTCGGTTTATAGAGTGGGCTACTAAGCCCTCCCATAATTTTCAAAAATCTTGTGGAAAACATAATGAAAGTCATTTTAAGTGTAGAATAACAAATACAAGTCTGGGTGAAGAGCATCTTTATAAAAGAGGACGATTGTACAAGCTTTGGGACAAGACGTCCTTCTACCCCTAGACAATTGACAATTAAAATAATTTTGTTGACATCTTGTCAATACATGCAAAGTGCACAGTCTGTACTATTAAAAAAAAAGAAGATAATATGGATTATATACACTATGTACAATGAATATGGCTCCTCTGCCACCGCTGCAGAGTTTGGTGGAGAATCGCCAGTGGGTCTCCAGCAACACCACGTATTTCGCGATCTACGAAGAATACGTAGATCGTGTACTTCGTCGCTGAGGAGATGGTGATGGCGTGGTCCTCGAGACCAACTGGAAAGATCCAGGACTGCAGGTCCGGCCGATGATGGGGTATAATATAAAGAAGCTCTTCCCCTGACTTGTGTGTCTTATTTCATAGCAAATAGGGAAATTACTGTTGTCTCATTTTAAGTGTGTTGATGCCATACTTAGTTCAGAGCTCTCACGCCATATAAATGGAGTCTCCATCTAAGGATCCGTGTGTCCAGCTCGAGGGGTCCTTGCACTCACCCTCACCGCCCAGACCAGGTCCATCCTGAGCTGTGAGCCGGAGAAGGACCTCCCAGAGGGACAGCCCTACAAATGGATCGACAAATCCGCCATCTTAGAAGATATCACCAAGAGAAAGTCTGTTTCAGATTTGTTTCCTTACAGGTTATTTTTCAAGGTACTCTCTCATTTATGATATCTTCTGTTATTTCATATCGCATTGTTGAGAGGTTTTGTCTGTGGTTGAATATTAGATTTAAAATATCACGAATAAAAAAAGAAAGTTAAATATAATGAGATAACGTGCCATATATACATAAGAAATGGAAGTATTATAAATCATGAATGTTTCTTTTTTCAAACACAAAACAAACTTAAAATATTTGCAGAGTTTCTTTATTAAGGTATCAGGAGGCAAGCTTTCGCGTGGTCGCGCTTCATCAGACCACTGGCTCCGCAAAGGCGTGCAACAGATACAATAGAGATTCAGAGAAATACATTTAAAAATTCAAAAATAAAAATAGTTTCCCATTATTAGGGCCCATTGCCCTGTATGGATTCGCCACACAATAACAAAACAATACTGCAATTATTTTCCATTTACCCTTGTGCACGCGAGTCTTTGTTTGAAAAGGGATTTATTTACACATCTGTTCTGACTAACAATGATTAATTTACAAGTTCATTTTTTTTCCATTTCTCAGTAAGGTGACTAGAAGAATTTTCTTTTAAAAAGTAACCGAAACTTTGAAAAATATTTATAATTTCTAGATGATGATTTTATGTTTGCTATTTAAATAGTTAAATATGAATAGATGGTAAAGCTATGTAGCTATTACATATGTGTGTGTAATATGCAAATATGTTGTCTCAGGACTACCCAGAGGAGAAAATGTTGCTGGTGTATGACCCAGACATGAAATACGGAGAACCATTTTTCTTCTGTATCAACAAGGATCTCCAAAATGAAATTTTGGTAACTTCACATTCGTTATTCTAAAGTATATGTTATGTTTATTTTGTTTTGTTGTTGAAAAAGATAGAGAATTGAAGGTCATAAAAATAGGAAAGATAATTATTTACCCATCAAGTAGTTTTTATTTTGAATTACTTGAAGTAAATTACACATAAAATTATTTTTCACAGTAATATAGAATTTATAAAATGAATTATATATTCGTGACTTAAAAAATAGGTAGGTTAACTATACATATTTACAACAATATTTAAAGTGGTATCTTAGATTATATAATATATATATATATATATGGATGGAAAATTTTCCGGGAGGAAATTGATACATAGAAGCATAGGGCACCTCTCCCATCAAAATAAACGTCAAAACCTAACGGCATCTATTGACCGTCGCCGCAACTAGCGGCCTCGGGTCGGTGACAAAGCCACAGCACCAGCTTTGGCAAACTGAGAAGCGTACACCTAGAGACCATGGTTTCGGGTTAATGGCCCTTGTCAGTCTAGGGCGGACTTTATTCCATGAGATCCACACGGGATCTACTGGAATCTTCACAATCTACCAAAGAGGTGTTTTGCTGGCAAGGTGGCTGGGCCAAATCTATGGCTAGAATATAGATGGGAAATTTGTCGGGATGAAATTGATCAATAGAAGCTTAGGGAAATTGTGTTCTGGAGCCATGAGAGAGCATTATAGTATGCTTGAGAAAGGTAAATGCCTGTACTGTAAGTGCAGTACAAATAAACACATTTCACTTGTAACTTGAAAGTACAGAAAGTAACTGAATGTTTTCCCATACACAGAATCAAGAACAGAAAGTAGAACACAGAATGTGTACAGAGCCAAGGACGGGGAGCAGCAGATGAGGAGGAAGAAGAAGAAGAGGAAGACATTGACAGTTTCCTGGCCAAACTGGGACTTCCGGAGTATTTCCCTCCAGTGTCTAAGCCTTGGACCTCCCTCGGCAGTGAGGAGGAGATTGACCCGGGTATTTTTGACAATGCTCGTCACCTGGTAGGTACTTCTTCATTAAACATTCTAGTGTTTTCTTTCCTGTAAAAGACACAGTACACTTCATCTGATGAATTAAATACTTGAACAACCATCTTGGACAGAATCAACCATTAAAAGAGATTACTTCCAGGAGAGACCAAGAGTACCCATGATGTTAAGATGCCTCCCATGTGAAATCTCTCATTTAAATCTCCCTCAAGAAATATTTCCTGCAACATCTCATCAATATTTTTATTTATACATTAGAGCCTCCCATGAAAGACTTCATGAAAACAACATTTTTGTGCTTGTCCTTAATGAGCAAGTCTTTGGAAGCAACTCAAATAGAATTGTTGCAATCACAAGGCTTCTTCCTTAATAACAGCATTCTGTGGATTGTCCAGTTCAACACATTTTTTGAGATGTCATGATGATTGATTATGAGTCTTGGAAAATTTATTATACATTCCTCCATGAGAGGAAACTCTTGCTAGAGGACACCTATCTATAATGGATAGTTGTCATCACCAAAATTATCATTTTTACTAATTAGTAATTCTCTGCTAAGAGAAAACCTCTCCTTAAAAGATATTTTGGATTTGCAACTAAGTATTGTCCTTTACAGAGAGGTTCTACTGTAAATGGATTTACTTATGTTACTTTATACTATATAAAATGATAGATTGAGCAAGATATGTTACATAAGGTTATCAAAGTAGGCATGAGTTGACACCAGTGTCCCAGATCAGGATCCAAGCAAGACGAGAGTACGACACCTCCAGAGAAGTCAATATCTTCACCAACCGCAGTGCCACTGAAGGAGGGATGGTCTACCACGAGAGTCCGTCCGTGCTACCTACCAGCAAGTTCCTCTTCAACTACCAGATGGACAAGACAGTACAGGTACTCTCCTTTCTTATCTCTCTCTAGAACCTCTCCTATTGCTACTGCACTTTTATTTGAAGATGTCAAGAACTAGAGAGCCATACATGCTGAGTAGATAATTAAGGCCAGATTTAAGCTTATTATATGTTAATTTACACTCATGAATGAAGTCTTTGATGTCACCGGTCGTATATTCTTTTGAACAAGCCAGAGGCAATTTTGTTCACATTTGGTTATCTCATGTGTCTTCACTAAAGGTAACTGTAAAATCTTTCAGAGTCAGTGTCTTCTTCTTCTTTCTTATCCCCACTCAATCATATTAGGGTATCAAGTTGTGACCCTTGATGGTATCGGTTTGACAACCATCATGACTGGGTGAAGTAGAATGCGTCTGCCTTTGTCATTAAGACTGGGAGCACTACTCAGTGGCAGGCCGACTTAGCTCCAAAAGAAATGGCCGCCTCTGACATGAGGAACAGACGCCATGTGCAGCTGCTCCTAACATGGAGTACAA
The DNA here is from genome assembly GCA_030710605.1 of Cordylochernes scorpioides. Lineage (NCBI taxonomy): Eukaryota > Metazoa > Arthropoda > Arachnida > Pseudoscorpiones > Chernetidae > Cordylochernes > Cordylochernes scorpioides. Next base: position 211,487,506 of record CP092863.1, on the reverse strand, counting down.
ACGCTGCTCATCCTGTATCCCTGGATCAGGAGCTCTTACAGGGTACTATCAGCCAGGCTAGCTGAACCCAGGTTTTTTAGCGAGCTTGTTACTGCTCCCCCATCTCCTTTTTCATCCGGGCTTGGGACCGGCAAAGGCCGAGTTTAGTGTCTGAATTCCGATATACATGCTAAAAGGTACAACTTCCTTAAGTTTGTCCATGAGTGTATATACCATTGTCTTCAATAAAGGTAACTGTAAAATCATTTAGAGTTAGTGTCTGAATTCCGATATACATGCTAAAAGGTACAACTTCCTTAAGTTTTGTCTATGAATGTATATGTGATATCTTGGTACTGTCAGCATATTTCCAGATACTGAAGGAGAAAACTGGAGAGATATATCAGGTTCAGGGAGAGAATGTGAATGAGAAAGGGATCACAGAATGGTTTAGATAGTTGGAAGTATTTAATAAATACCAGATAAACAATGTAGAGTGTGCTCATAGAAGATGAAATTTATGCAAGAAAGAATTTTATAAAACACAGGATATCAAAAATACATCCAAATTGACAAACTGTTCGTGACATTTTGGTGACAAAATTGTCATCTTTAGACAAAAACACTGATACAGACAGAATTTTTTGAAGATTATGCCGAAATATTATGAACAGTCTATCTACACTCATGAACAAAACTTAAGGAAGTTGTACCTTTTAGCATGTATATCGGGATTCAGACAATAACTCTGAAAGATAGTTGATATACAGTGACCTTTATTGAAGATACACGAGATAACCAAGTGTGAACAAAATTGCCTATGTCTCCTTAAAAAAATAGATGTCCAGCGATATTAAAAGACTTTCACTTCCTTAATTTTTGTTATGAATGTTTATTTGGATATTTCAAACCTATAATGCAAATTGTACTTTATGATGATAAAATTACCCAAGAACCATAATGGCCACAGTGATAGAAGCACTGCTTCAAAAAGTAGCTTCATTTAAATCTTTGCATCAGACCCCTGTTCTAGGAATTCAAGTGTGTGTGTATCAGTAATTCAACTACTTTGTTGATCACTGCCATAAGAATCATAGCCAAGCCCTCAACATTGTGCCTAGAACCACCTTAACAAAGTAATCACCTGTAAGAGTGTGGTTGGATAGAAGGCATATGTAATACATATGATGAGCAATCATTTCCCTAGGAAATAACCTTTATATATGTTTGAGTCAAAAGGCGATCCATTAATTAAGATGATATAAAAGGGCGTACCTGGATCTGTAAAGAAAAAAAAAATTTTTTTTTCTTAAAATATATCGAGAGATTGCTCCCTCTTTATCAAATAGATCGATATTTTAAGAAAAAAAAATTTTTTTTTTCTTTACAGATCCAGGTACTCCCGTTTATATAATCTTTATATATGTATCTTAATACATATTCTGCCAGGGAAAGGTTTCTTTTTTAAATTTTCAATTCACAAATTTCTAGCTTTTAGGCACGAAAGGCCTTCCACAGGAGAAAGCACACTTTATCGAACTTTTATATATACAGTAGAACCTTCATGAGAGTACACTCACTCTAGAGGACATCTCTCTATAAAGGACAGTTTTCATTTACAAAATTACCATTTTCACTATTTAGCAATTCTCCAGTAAGAGGACATCTCTCCCTAGAGGATACTTTTGCTCTGTAATTAGGTTTCCTTTACAAGGAGGTTCTACTGTATTTATAAATGACATATTACAAGAAAGTAGTAATGATAATTGTGTAATAACCTACAAACCTGATGTTATAACTCAACCACTGTGTTGAAGGCAGTGAAAGTGACCCAAGACCAACTCTCCCAGACCATCAGAGTAATAAAGAAGAATGTATGGACAGAGTACCATCCCAGAATGATGACGGAGGAGGAGACTGAGGCAATCTTCAAGGAGGGACAACTGGGAAGTTTCCTGGACCGGATATTCCCCATGTATGCCTTGCCCTAGCTAATTCCCTCTCATTTACAAACATATATATCCTCTATAAGATGGCCTATAGTGGCACTGTTGAATCAATGTAAACAAAATACAGTTAAACCTGTCTATAGCGCCCCCTCTAAATAGCGCCTCCCTCTCTAAAGCGCCCGATTTTAAATACGTAGTAAAATGCAATTCACATTAAAAGTGACCTGTCTATAGCACCCCCTCTAAATAGCGCCTCCCTCTCTATAGCTCCCGATTTTAAATACGTAGTAAAATGCAATTCACATTAAAAGTGACCTGTCTATAGCACCCCCTCTAAATAGCGCCTCCCTCTCTATTGCTCCTGATTTTAAATACGTAGTACGATGCAATATTTACATTAAAAGTGACCTGTCTATAGCGCCCCCTCTAAATAGCGCCTCCCTCTCTATAGCTCCCGATTTTAAATACGTAGTACAATGCAATTTACATTAAAAGTGACCTGTCTATATCGCCCCCTCTAAATAACGCCTCCCTCTCTATAGCTCCCCATTTTAAATACGTAGTATGATGCAATTTACATTAAAAGTGACCTGTCTATATCGCCCCCTCTAAATAGCGCCTCCCTCTCTATAGCTCCCCATTTTAAATACGTAGTACGATGCAATTTACATTAAAAGTGACCTGTCTATATTGCCCCCTCTAAATAGCGCCTCCATCTCTATAGCTCCCCATTTTAAATACGTCGTACAATGCAATATTTGCAAAAAAGTGACCTGTCTATATCGCCCCCTCTAAATAACGCCTCCCTCTCTATAGCTCCCCATTTTAAATACGTAGTATGATGCAATTTACATTAAAAGTGACCTGTCTATATCGCCCCCTCTAAATAGCGCCTCCCTCTCTATAGCTCCCCATTTTAAATACGTAGTATGATGCAATTTACATTAAAAGTGACCTGTCTATATCGCCCCCTCTAAATAACGCCTCCCTCTCTATAGCTCCCCATTTTAAATACGTAGTACGATGCAATTTACATTAAAAGTGACCTGTCTATATTGCTCCCTCTAAATAGCGCCTCCCTCTCTATAGCTCCCCATTTTAAATATGTAGTACGATGCAATTTACATTAAAAGTGACCTGTCTATATTGCTCCCTCTAAATAACGCCTCCCTCTCTATAGCTCCCCATTTTAAATACGTAGTACGATGCGATTTACATTAAAAGTGACCTGTCTATATTGCTCCCTCTAAATAGCGCCTCCCTCTCTATAGCTCCAGATTTTAAATACGTAGTACAATGCAATTTACATTAAAAGTGACCTGTCTATAGCACCCCCTCTAAATAGCGCCTCCCTCTCTATAGCTCCCGATTTTAAATACGTAGTACAATGCAATTTACATTAAAAGTGACCTGTCTATATTGCTCCCTCTAAATAGCGCCTCCCTCTCTATAGCTCCAGATTTTAAATACGTAGTACAATGCAATTCACATTAAAAGTGACCTGTCTATAGCACCCCCTCTAAATAGCGCCTCCCTCTCTATAGCTCCCGATTTTAAATACGTAGTACAATGCAATTTACATTAAAAGTGACCTGTCTATAGCGTCCCCTCTAAATAACGCCTTCCTCTCTATAGCTCCCGATTTTAAATACGTAGTACAATGCAATTTACATTAAAAGTGACCTGTCTATATCGCCCCCCTCTAAATAGCGCCTCCCTCTCTATAGCTCCCGATTTTAAATACGTAGTACAATGCAATTTACATTAAAAGTGACCTGTCTATATCGCCTCCTCTAAATAGCGCCTCCCTCTCTATAGCTCCCGATTTTAAATACGTAGTACGATGCAATTTACATTAAAAGTGACCTGTCTATATCGCCCCCTCTAAATAGCGCCTCCCTCTCTATAGCTCCCGATTTTAAATACGTAGTACAATGCAATTTACATTAAAAGTGACCTGTCTATATCGCCCCCTCTAAATAGCACCTCCCTCTCTATAGCTCCTCATTTTAAATACGTAGTACAATGCAATTTACATTAAAAGTGACCTGTCTATATCGCCCCCTCTAAATAGCGCCTCCCTCTCTATAGCTCCCGATTTTAAATACGTAGTACAATGCAATTTACATTAAAAGTGACCTGTCTATATCGCCCCCTCTAAATAGCACCTCCCTCTCTATAGCTCCTCATTTTAAATACGTAGTACAATGCAATTTACATTAAAAGTGACCTGTCTATATCGCCCCCTCTAAATAGCGCCTCCCTCTCTATAGCTCCCGATTTTAAATACGTAGTACAATGCAATTTACATTAAAAGTGACCTGTCTATATCGCCCCCTCTAAATAGCACCTCCCTCTCTATAGCTCCTCATTTTAAATACGTAGTACAATGCAATTTACATTAAAAGTGACCTGTCTATATCGCCCCCTCTAAATAGCACCTCCCTCTCTATAGCTCCTCATTTTAAATACGTAGTACGATGCAATTTACATTAAAAGTGACCTGTCTATATCGCCCCCTCTAAATAGCGCCTCCCTCTCTATAGCTCCCGATTTTAAATACGTAGTACAATGCAATTTACATTAAAAGTGACCTGTCTATATCGCCCCCTCTAAATAGCACCTCCCTCTCTATAGCTCCTCATTTTAAATACGTAGTACAATGCAATTTACATTAAAAGTGACCTGTCTATATCGCCCCCTCTAAATAGCACCTCCCTCTCTATAGCTCCTCATTTTAAATACGTAGTACAATGCAATTTACATTAAAAGTGACCTGTCTATATCGCCCCCTCTAAATAGCACCTCCCTCTCTATAGCTCCTCATTTTAAATACGTAGTACAATGCAATTTACATTAAAAGTGACCTGTCTATATCGCCCCCTCTAAATAGCACCTCCCTCTCTATAGCTCCCGATTTTAAATACGTAGTACAATGCAATTTACATTAAAAGTGACCTGTCTATAGCACCCCCTCTAAATAGCGCCTCCCTCTCTATAGCTCCTCATTTTAAATACGTAGTACAATGCAATTTACATTAAAAGTGACCTGTCTATAGCGCCCCCTCTAAATAGCGCCTCCCTCTCTATAGCTCCCCATTTTAAATACGTAGTACGATGCAATTTACATTAAAAGTGACCTGTCTATATCGCCCCCTCTAAATAGCGCCTCCCTCTCTATAGCTCCCCATTTTAAATACGTAGTACAATGCAATTTACATTAAAAGTGACCTGTCTATAGCACCCCCTCTAAATAGCGCCTTCCTCTCTATAGCTCCCGATTTTAAATACGTAGTACGATGCAATTTACATTAAAAGTGACCTGTCTATATCACTCCCTCTAAATAGCACCTCCCTCTTTATAGCTCCCGATTTTAAATACGTAGTACGAGGCAATTTACATTAAAAGTGACCTGTCTATATCACTCCCTCTAAATAGCACCTCCCTCTCTATAGCTCCCGATTTTAAATACGTAGTATGATGCAATTTACATTAAAAGTGACCTGTCTATATCACTCCCTCTAAATAGCACCTCCCTCTCTATAGCTCCCGATTTTAAATACGTAGTATGATGCAATTTACATTAAAAGTGACCTGTCTATATCACTCCCTCTAAATAGCACCTCCCTCTCTATAGCTCCCGATTTTAAATACGTAGTACGATGCAATTTACATTAAAAGTGACCTGTCTATAGCACCCCCTCTCTATAGCACCCTATTTTGGTGAGTCCCAAGAGGGGGCGCTATAGACAGGTTTAACTGTATATCAAATCTGTTTTACAATGTATGCTAATAATAAAACACAATTTGGATAAGAGATTAGAAACAGGCGTTTACCCCATAAACTTATTGATTTGGATTTGTTGCCTTATGTTTATCTAATAAACCTTAACTATCTTATAACTAGGGAGCTAGCAATGAATATATTTTTTAAATAAAAACAATATATTACAAGTAATCTTTCATATTAATAAATGGTTCTTTGAGATCACAAATATATTGTAAAATAATGAATCTTCTTTAATGTTTATATTCACATTACATTACAACCTCTTATAACAACATCACTTGGGAGTAGGATTTATGTTATATAATCAGAATGTTGTGTTGGTATAATCGCAGTTTAGACAATGGACAATTAAAAATGTCAAAGACATATATCATGGACTCAATTTACCAGGGGGGTCGGTGGAAGACTGGTTAAACCGTTTGGTTTTCGACCACTACGACCTGGGTTCGATTCCCGCATTGGACACTTTTTTCTGTTAAAAAAAAATGCTCCAATGGCCCTCGATTCTTGCAAAAGTCCAACCCCCACCAGCGAGTGCAAGTAACCAAACGGGGCTCTGGCACATTTGTAAGTGCAAAGTCAAACTGTTTTTCACATGTGGTGCACTTACAGTAGAAGCAGTCACTAACTACCCACCATGATTATCATGGCCTGTACCACGTGTACTAGGGATAAGCAAAAAAAAAATTACCAAAGAGTAGAAGATATACAGTAAAACCTCGTTATAGCAGCCTCTTTAATAACACCAGTTTGGTTATAACATCATCAAGTCCCCATGGTTTATTTGTCTTTCTTCTTTCTTATCTTAGAAGAAAGACAATTAAACCATGGGAACTTGAGAATGTTATAACCAAGCTGGTGTTATAAAAGATACTGCTATAACGAGGTTTTACTGTATATCTTCTACTCTTTGGTAAATTGAGTCCATGATATAATTATATGTCTTTGACATTTTTCTGAGGTACTTCACATATGGGTTTGATACTGTTTACTAAAAAATGTATATTTGGACACATTAATGTAATGTGAGTATTATGTGTTGTGTATGCATTGTGTGTGTTGTGTGTATGTGTTAGGTTTTTTTTTTTGCTTATCCCTAGTACACGTGGTACAGGCCATGATAATCATGGTGGGTAGAAGTAGGCAACTGCTTTTACTGTAAGTGCACCACATGTCTACACAAGTGAAAAGCAGTTCAACTTTGCACTTACAAATGTGCCAGAGCCCCGTTTTGGTTACTTGCACTTGCTGGTGTGGTTGGACTTTTGCAAGAATCGGGGGCCATTGGAGCATTTTTTTTTTAATCAGAAAAAAAGTGCCCAATGCGGGAATCAAACCCGGGTCATAGCGGTTGAAAATCAACGGTTTAGACCACCCTTCCACTGACCCCTGTTAGGTTGTGTGTGTGTTGTAGTGCGTGTATGTATGTGTTGTGTGTTGTTTGTGTGTCATGGATGTTGTATGTGTTGCGTTGTGTGTGCGGTATTTAATTTATATATATATAAAAATGACTTTTATACCTCACAGTATTATAAACCAATGTTAGTCTTTCACATGACCTATAATGTCATCACAGGTTGGATGATGCACTAAATGAAAATGAGCACATGGATATCTTCCGTGAGGATTGGAACATGCTCTCTGAGGCTCAGCAGATCTTCCTGCCCAAGAGAGATGATTCCATGCAGGTAACTCTTCTTCTGACTTCTCAAGTACAGTAGAACCTCCCTGTAAAGAACAACATCCAACTTCAGAGCAAAATTATCCTTTAGAGAGAGGTATCCTCTTGCCAGAGAGTTGTAAATTTATATAAATGGTAATTTTGGCAATAAAAACTATTCTTTGTCCTCTAGGCAGAGTGTCTTCTCTCAAGCAGGTTTTACAATTTAATATATTTAAAGCATGATAAGGCACAATTTCGATTATAGATTATAAACACAAGGTAATTAGACCAAATCCAAATAAATAAATAGTGTGTGTCTTTTCAGAAACAGCGTTGTTACAGAAATGTCACACGCTATTTATTTATTTGGATTCGGTCTTATTACCTTGTGTTTATATTTAAAGTAAGAATAAATAAAATTAAGGTAAAGAGTTTTTTTTAATTTTGATTTTCGCAAGTTTTCGAGCAAAATTTCTGCTCTTCAACGGGCAAATACTTCTATATACAATATAAAGATGATCTTTATACGGTAACTCTTTACCTTAATTTTATTTATTCCTTCTTTTTAAAATAATTTCTAGGTAACTATTGCTCACATAATATATATATATATTTTTTTTCCTTATCCCTAGTACACATGGTACAGGCCATGATAATAATCATGGTGGGTAGAAGTAGGCGACTGCTTTTACTGTAAGTGCACCACATGTCTACACATGTGAAAGCAGTTCGACTTTGCATTTACAAATATGCCAGAGCCCCGTTTGATTACTTGCACTCGCTGGTGGGGTTGGACGTTTGCAAGAATCGGGGGGTCATTAGAGCATTTTTTAATTAGAAAAAAGTGCCCGATGCGGGATTCGAACCCGGGTCGTAGCGGTCAAAAACCAACGGTTTATACCAGCCTTCCACCTACCCCCCGTAGTTATATGATGTCTTTTTAGCTTTGTGTTGGTAAAAAACTAGAAATGATAGAATGTGTTTGTGACACTCTTACTGAAGAGTTGATAATTAGTGAAAATGGTAATTGGAATGATAGAAACTGTTGTCTAGCGGGAGTGTCCTGGAAGTTCTACTATGTATATTAAGGCCCTGCTATTAACTATCTACAATGTGTGTACAGGCATTCCAATCCTTCCACTCCCTCATCTACAGTCAGAACAAGCTCATCACCTGTATCAGGTGGCATCCAGAGATCGAAGGTAAGAAGTTCCAAAGATTGCTGGGGATATCTGGGGTACAATCTGGATTATAGATAAGAATCACAAGGTGACAGTTTATATATACAGTTAAACCTGTCTATAGCGCCTCCTCTTGGGACTCATCAAAATAGGGTGCTATAGAGAGGAGGTGCTAAAGACAGGTCACTTTTAATGTAAAAATCGCATTGTACTACGTATTTAAAATCAGGCGCTATAGAGAGGGAGGCGCTATTTAGAGGGGGCGCTATAGACAGATTTAACTGTAGTTAGAACATACTTTGTTGGTTGGTAGTTTACTTGGAAAAGATATAGCTACATCAACCCATTTTTTAAAAATTTAATTACCGACATTTTAGTGAGTCTCTGTCACTCTCTTCAGAAGATATGATTCAGAAATAACCATTCCCCTGTGTAGAGTAACAGAGTCACTCAAAGTCTCTGTCACTCTCTTCAGAAGATATGATTCAGAAATAACCATTCCCCTGTGTAGAGTAACAGAGTCACTCAAAGTCTCTGTCACTCTCTTCAGAAGATATGATTCAGAAATAACCATTCCCCTGTGTAGAGTAACAGAGTCACTCAAAGTCTCTGTCACTCTCTTCAGAAGATATGATTCAGAAATAACCATTCCCCTGTGTAGAGTAACAGAGTCACTCAAAGTCTCTGTCACTCTCTTCAGAAGATATGATTCAGAAATAACCATTCCCCTGTGTAGAGTAACAGAGTCACTCAAAGTCTCTGTCACTCTCTTCAGAAGATATGATTCAGAAATAACCATTCCCCTGTGTAGAGTAACAGAGTCACTCAAAGTCTCTGTCACTCTCTTCAGAAGATATGATTCAGAAATAACCATTCCCCTGTGTAGAGTAACAGAGTCACTCAAAGTCTCTGTCACTCTCTTCAGAAGATATGATTCAGAAATAACCATTCCCCTGTGTAGAGTAACAGAGTCACTCAAAGTCAAGAATTGAATAAAAATTGGTTGATGTAATTTAGGAGTGTGACAAATAGCTTACTGTAAGGTCCCATCTCCTAGGAAGAGAGAATTTATAAATGGGTGCCGTTGCCATGTTAGTTTTCAAGGAACTAACATGGCAACGGCACCCATTTTCCAATGAAGAGCAGCAGTTTTACACACCCAAGATAGTGGATATTACCGCTGCTGTGATAGAGATGTATGGAGACATCTGAGGCTCTTCATTGGACGCAACAACAACAACAGAAAATTGACATGGACCTAGAAAAGCAGTTTTACACACCCAAGATAGTGGATATTACGGCTGCTGTGATAGAGATGCATGGAGACATCTGAGGCTCTTCATTGGATGCAACAACAACAGAAAATTGACATGGACCCAGAAAAGCAGTTTTACACACCCAAGATAGTGGACATTGCTGCTGCTGTGAAGACATCTGAGGCTCTTCATTGGACACGACAACAACAACACCCAAGATAGTGGATATTACCGCTGCTGTGATAGAGATGTATGGAGACATCTGAGGCTCTTCATTGGACGCAACAACAACAACAGAAAATTGACATGGACCTAGAAAATCAGTTTTACACACCCAAGATAGTGGATATTACCGCTGGTGTGATAGAGATGCATGGAGACATCTGAGGCTCTTCATTGGATGCAACAACAACAGAAAATTGACATGGACCCAGAAAAGCAGTTTTACACACCCAAGATAGTGGACATTGCTGCTGCTGTGAAGACATCTGAGGCTCTTCATTGGACACGACAACAACAACAGAAAATTGACATGGACCTAGAAAAGCAGTTTTACACACCCAAGATAGTGGACATTACTGCTGCTGTGATAGAGATGTATGGAGACATCTAAGGCTCTTCATTGGACACGACAACAACAACAGAAAATTGACATGGACCCAAAACAGCAGTTTTACACACCCAAGATAGTGGACATTGCTGCTGCTGTGATAGAGATGCATGGAGACATCTGAGGCTCTTCATTGGACACGACAACAACAACAGAAAATTGACATGGACCCAGATAGAAAACATTGCTGCTGCTGTGATAGAGATGCATGGAGACATCTGAGGCTCTTCATTGGACACGACAACAACAACCACCACCACGTAGCAGAGGTTGGACAACTCAGTACTTTTACTACTTAGTACAATCATTCAGTACTTTTGTCTGAAGATGGTAACATTGCTGTTACCCAAAATGTTACATATAGTATACTTATTTGGATTTCGGTCTTGTTACCTTACAATTTTTTAGATTTAGAAATGGAAATTTACACTCATGGACAAAACTTAAGGAAGTTGTACCTTTTAGCATGTATATCGGGATTCAGACAATAATTCTCAAAAATATTTGATACACAGTGATCTTTATTGAAGACACACAAGATAACCAAATGTGAACAAAATTGCCTTTTATCCCTAAAAAAATAGATGACCAGCGACATAAAAGACTTTTCACTTTCTCAAGTTTTGTCCATGAGTGTATTTCCCAAGTAAAAAACTTTTAGCTGGTGGTAAAGAATGAGCTATAACACCAGTTTTCAAGAGTTTCTAAACACACAAACTCTTTCTAAACCTAAAAAATCTGTACACACTTGTTTGGCAGTGCATTTACTGAAGTTGGAATGATACAGAGAAGATTAGCATGGCCCCTGTGCAAGGATGACACACAAAATCTAACCTGAAAAAGGAAAATATAGTTTGCATTCTGTGCTGTAGGTATAGTGGCTGTATCCTGCGTGGAGAGCTGCTCTCTGAGTCAAAGATCGGAGAAGTTGTCGGAGGCAATGCTGAAGAACAGCTACATCATCATCTGGAGTTTTCTGGACCCCATTCACCCCCAGGTAACTTGGCATTCTACTCAGGTACCACAATCTTCTAGTGGTGTTTCCTAAACTGTTCAGCTTCACGGCCTCGGAGCCTGCAGTCAAACATTTTATATCATAAATCAATAACAATTTCACACCCTATTCTCTTTCTTCTACTTTAGAGTGGAAATTGCCTAATTTCCTTCTACTACCTAAGTACAAAGTTAAAACTGCTTCTACATCTATGGACACGTTAAAGTAGTCACTAACTATCCACTATGATTATCATACACTGCTACCGAATGGTACTTCCAGGTCTTCAGACCAACAGCAGGTGCACCTCTCTTTCCTTCTCCATGATGTCTACATGATTATCATACACTGCTACCGAGTGGTACTTCCAGGTCTTCAGACCAACAGCAGGTGCACCTCTCTTTCCTTCTCCATGATGTCTACATGATTATCATACACTGCTACCGAGTGGTACTTCCAGGTCTTCAGACCAACAGCAGGTGCACCTCTCTTTCCTTCTCCATGATGTCTACATGATTATCATACACTGCTACCGAGTGGTACTTCCAGGTCTTCAGACCAACAGCAGGTGCACCTCTCTTTCCTTCTCCATGATGTCTACATGATTATCATACACTGCTACCGAATGGTACTTCCAGGTCTTCAGACCAACAGCAGGTGCACCTCTCTTTCCTTCTCCATGATGTCTACATGATTATCATACACTGCTACCTAGTGGTACTTCCAGGTCTTCAGACCAACAGCAGGTGCACCTCTCTTTCCTTCTCCATGATGTCTACATGATTATCATACACTGCTACCGAGTGGTACTTCCAGGTCTTCAGACCAACAGCAGGTGCACCTCTCTTTCCTTCTCCATGATGTCTACATGATTATCATACACTGCTACCGAGTGGTACTTCCAGGTCTTCAGACCAACAGCAGGTGCACCTCTCTTTCCTTCTCCATGATGTCTACATGATTATCATACACTGCTACCCAGTGGTACTTCCAGGTCTTCAGACCAACAGCAGGTGCACCTCTCTTTCCTTCTCCATGATGTCTACATGATTATCATACACTGCTACCCAGTGGTACTTCCAGGTCTTCAGACCAACAGCAGGTGCACCTCTCTTTCCTTCTCCATGATGTCTACATGATTATCATACACTGCTACCGAGTGGTACTTCCAGGTCTTCAGACCAACAGCAGGTGCACCTCTCTTTCCTTCTCCATGATGTCTACATGATTATCATACACTGCTACCGAGTGGTACTTCCAGGTCTTCAGACCAACAGCAGGTGCACCTCTCTTTCCTTCTCCATGATGTCTACATGATTATCATACACTGCTACCGAGTGGTACTTCCAGGTCTTCAGACCAACAGCAGGTGCACCTCTCTTTCCTTCTCCATGATGTCTACATGATTATCATACACTGCTACCGAGTGGTACTTCCAGGTCTTCAGACCAACAGCAGGTGCACCTCTCTTTCCTTCTCCATGATGTCTACATGATTATCATACACTGCTACCAAGTGGTACTTCCAGGTCTTCAGACCAACAACAGGTGCACCTCTCTTTCCTTCTCCATGATGTCTACATGATTATCATACACTGCTACCGAGTGGTACTTCCAGGTCTTCAGACCAACAGCAGGTGCACCTCTCTTTCCTTCTCCATGATGTCTACATGATTATCATACACTGCTACCGAGTGGTACTTCCAGGTCTTCAGACCAACAGCAGGTGCACCTCTCTTTCCTTCTCCATGATGTCTACATGATTATCATACACTGCTACCGAATGGTACTTCCAGGTCTTCAGACCAACAGCAGGTGCACCTCTCTTTCCTTCTCCATGATGTCTACATGATTATCATAGTCTCTATTTTGTGTACACGGGATATGTAAAAAAAGAAGCTACAATAATAAACTGTTCCAGGTGGTGATGGAATCTCCAGAGGATGTTTTAACCTTTGCCTTCTGCCCCACAAACGTCAACCTGCTGGTGGGAGGCACACTGACCGGATTGCTGGTGTTGTGGGACTTGTCGGACTGCAGCCACAGCCTCTACCACCCGGTCACCCACGAGAAGAAAGATGAGACCACCACGGTGTCAAGCTGGAAGTACCTGGACACCTCTCTGCAGCACGAGATGCCAGTCCTCAAGCCCTGTGCTGTCTCCAAGACTGACGGCAGCCCCACCAGTGGCATCTTGCAGCTCAAGTGGATCCCTCCACACATGCTGGTGAGTTCTCCTCTCTTCTTCTTTCTTATCTCCACTCAATCATATTAGGGTATCAAGTTGTGACCCTTGATGGTGTTTGACAACCATCATGACTGGGTGAAGTAGAATGCGTCTGCCTTTGTCATTAAGACTGGGAGCACTACTCGAGGCAGGCCGACTTAGCTCCAAAATAAATGGCCGCCTCTGACATGAGGAACAAATGCCATGTGCAGCTGCTCCTAACATGGAGTACAAACGATGCTCATCATTACTGCTCCCCCTCCACCTTTTTCATCCGGGCTTGGGACCGGCAAAGGCGGAGTTAGTTCTCCTCGTGAAACAATATATCTTCGAATTCTAAATAAACACAATACCAAGAGGACACCTAGTATGTTGAGATTAAATTTATTCATCTATCTTTCTTATTTATTTGCATATAAGATTTTTTATTATTATCCCAAATACACATGGTACAAGCCATGATAATCATGGTGGGTAGTTAGCAACTACTTTTACTGTAAGTGCACCACATGTCTACACATGTGAAAAGCAGTTCGACCAATGGTTTAGACCACCCTTCCACTGACCCCCACTCACTTCTCATATAAGATGAATTTCTACAATTATTATTGTAATGATAAAAAAATCAGGTTCACCACTGAAGAGTCAAGCCTTCCCAAATGTATAATACAGTTGAAACTACATGAAAGAGGACACTCTCGCTAAAGGACACATCTATCTAAAGGACAATTTTTCTCTGCAACTAGGTGTTGCTCTTTACAAAGAAGTTCTACTGTACATATATATATTTTTTTAATTAACCCTAGTACACGTGGTACAGGCCATGATAATCATGGTGGGTAGTTAGCGACTGCTTTGACTGTAAGCGCACCACATGTCTACACATGTGAAAAGCAGTTCGACTTTACACTTACAAATGTTCCAGAGCCCCGTTTGGTTACTTGTACTCGCTGGGGGGGTTGGACTTTTGCAAGAATCAGGGGCCATTGGAGTATATAAAAACATGTAAAAAAACCTATGATTATTCCCAGACTATTAAAAAAAGGTTTCATGTAGGCACATATGATAATGATCTAAGGTTATCCTGTGTTGGGGAATATGTCAACAACCTGTGTGTGGTTTCCCTAGGTAGAGAACTATGGCCTGGTGAGCAGGAACACAACACTGGAAGCTAACCAGATCATCACCTGCAGCCTGGATGGGTGAGTGTCCTAGCTCATCCTGCTTAGATGGCTGAATTCCTAGACTTCCAAGGTAATAAGACCAAATCCAAATAAATAAATAAATAGTGTGTGACATTTCGGTAACAGCGTTGTTACCATCTATTTATTTATTTGGATTTGTCTTATTACCTTGTGTTTATAATCTATAATCCAAATTGTGCCTCATCATTCCTAGACTTCCCTATATTGCTGTGTATTTTAAACACTGTCTAGATAAACAACTAAACACAATAGTTCACGAATTTATAAAATTTAATTTGAAGTCTCGAGATATCATTCAACCAGCATGTATCATCTACTACGCACATATATTTTCAAAATTTTGTTTTTCAAACAGAAATAATGTAATATATTCTTCTCTCAATATATAATAAGTATTTAAAATATGTATATAATAATGTGTATATAAAAATTATATTTATTATTAAGTTGTTAACGTGATAATCCTGTTGAAGGACTGACAAATCCGAAAGTTTGAAAATAAAAAGTGCACAAGAAACTTAACCCTGGAAGCTCTATTTATTTTATAATAAAAAACTGTATCTCTCCAGGTCAATCTCCTTCTGGGACATCCGAGCCACCAAGAGGAAGACAGACATCATGGATCCTAGGAAGGGGGAACAAACCTACTCCTATCTGGACCTGGTCTGGAAACCTATCTATGTGGTGAGCAAGTCCAGCATCATTAATATATGTCTTTATTGAAACAAATATTTAATACATTTGATGGGAGGAATGACCTTTGTTGTTGTTGGGTCTAATGAAGATCCTCAGATGTCTTCATAGCAGTGGCAATGTTTTCTTATCTTGGGTGTGTGAAGCTGCTGTTCTGGGTCCATGTCAATTTTCTGTTGTTGTCGTGTCCAATGAAGAGCCTCAGATGTCTCCATGCCTCTCTATCACAGCAGTGCCAATGTCCTCTATCTTGTGTGTGTAAAGATGCTGTTCTGGGTCTATGTCAATTTTCTGTTGTTGTTGTTGTTTCTAATGAAGAGCCTCAGATGTCTCCATGCCTCTCTATCATAGCAGTTGCAATGTTTTCTTATCTTGGGTGTGTAAAGATGCTGTTCTGGGTTCATGTCAATTTTCTGTTGTTGTCGTGTCCAATGAAGAGTCTCAGATGTCTCCATGCCTCTCTATCATAGCAGTTGCAATGTTTTCTTATCTTGGGTGTGTAAAGATGCTGTTCTGGGTCCATGTCAATTTTCTGTTGTTGTCGTGTCCAATGAAGAGCCTCAGATGTCTCCATACATCTCTATATCAGCAGTCGCAATGTCCTCTATCTAGGGTGTGTAAAAGCTGCTGTTCTGGGTCCATGTCAATTTTCTGCAAGGCTGTGGCTATTGCTGGACATGAGAATATGAGGGTAGAGGTGACCTTTATCTTCATACAATAGAGTTATTTGATGTACACACGTATGACAGAAATTGGAATATATCTAAACAAAATACACTAAACAGTAGAACCTCCATGAGATGACACTCTTGCTAGAGGATGTCTTCTTACAAAGGACAATTTCCATCACCAAATTTACAATTTTTACTATTTAGCAGCTCTCTGGTAACCTAAAGGACACTTTGACTCTTTTACTAGGTGTTGTCCTTTACAGAGAGGTTCTACTCTATATTTGCATATATATATAAAACTTAATTCCCGCATTGGACACTTTTTTTCTGTTTAAAAAAAAAATGCTCCAATGGCCCCCGATTCTTGCAAAAGTCCAACCCCACCAGCAAGTGCAAGTAACCAAACGGGGCTCTGGCACATTTGTAAGTGCAAAGTCGAACTGCTTTTCACAGGTGTAGACATGTGGTGCGCTTACAGTAAAAGCAGTCGCTAACTACCCACCATGATTATCATGGCCTGTACCACGTGTACTAGGGATAAGCAAAAAAAAAAACTTAAAAAATAGTAATAATAAATTGTGAACTCTAGTAATGACACTCTCTCTTGGCTTCAGATTAGATAAACTATTGCATTTGTGTCAATCTAACAATGATATCCAGGGGGATTTACAGAGGGATGTGACTGGGCATTGACTCTTCAATCTTAGAATTGAGAGGCCATTTTAGCGACCTTTCAAAAGGCATCTAATCAGGCAACTGAGCCTTGCTAATATCACTAATTAAATATGTTTACAGTAATGAAACTTATCTTGGATCAACATAAGATTATTCATTGAAATCTTCCGCTAAGTTGATGCAGAAGACTAGGAACACTCTCTCCATTGGAACTAAAGAGGAATATTGGAAGATCTTAATAAACAATCCATTTTCGATCCAAGATAAATAGTTAATAGATCCCCCCTATGGATTTCTCATCTTTTATATCTATAATCTTTGGCCAACGTGCTTTTTTAATATACACAATTCACTCATTAATTGAAACGTGTTGTGAATTTACAGTTCCCATTACAGTAGAACCACTCTCTAAAAGACAACACCTATTAGCAGAGCCAAAGTTTCCCTTTAGATAGAGGTATTCTTTTACTGGAAGTAGCTAATTGGAAAAAATGGTAATTTTTTGGAGATGAAAACTGTCCTTTTGTGACTGTTCTACTGTATCAGTAATCACAATTATCAATAGAGTCCTTTAAAAATGAATATGTATTTAATACCTACTCTCTCTCTCTCACACACACACACAAATATATGCAAATTAAATGATTTTGTTAATTTGAGACTAGTGGTTATATTCCCCACTTCTCACAATTACTAAGAGCTTCTAGATACTGTACTCTAACTATAATATAACCTAAGTTAATAAGACCAAATACAAATAAATAAATAGTGTGTGACATTTTGGTAACCGCGTTGTTACCATCTTCAGACAAAAGTACTGAATCCAACGCAATTACCGAAACGTCGCACACTATTTATTTATTTATTTGGATTTGGTCTTATTACCTAGTGTTTATAATCTATAATCCAAATTGTGCCTTAACTATAATATAACCTCTTTGATTCAATACAGACTTCAATTCAACCAATAAGTCTGATCCCATAGAGAGTAGAATTAAAGAAGTTAGACTGTATATATGTGCTATAAATCCATTGTCATGTTATGTGACACTAACTGTGTCTTGTAGGCTAAACCCTGTGGACCCACTGGAGCCCTCTACCTGAGTTGCTTCGACCTAGAGCTCATGGAACAGCCCAAAAGTGAGATTTCAGAGCTAGAAGATCATTAAAGCAAAGTACAGTAAAATCTTTCTCTAAAGAACAACACCTTATGGAATTTATTTCTATAAACACAAAAAGTCATTTGAATTAACACATGTGTTATGGTAACAGTGGTGTTACTATCTTTATTCCAAAGTAATTTGTACATTACTAAACTTTGATTTTAAGTTGCATGGTGTTGATATTCCTAACTACATATTGTTTTAGGGGGTCGGTGGAAGGCTGGTAAACCGTTTGGTTTTCGACCACTAGGACCCGGGTTCGAACCCGCATTGGACACTTTTTTCTGTTTAAAGAAAAAAAAAAATGCTCCAATGGCCCCCGATTTTTGCAAAAGTCCAACCCCACCAGCGAGTGCAAGTAACCAAACGGGGCTCTGGCATTAGTAAGTGCAAAGTCGAACTGCTTTTCACATGTGTAGACATGTGGTGCACTTACAGTAAAAGCAGTCGCTAACTACCCACCATGATTATCATGGCCTGTACCACGTGTACTAGGGATAAGCAAAAAATAAAAAATAAAATATATTGTTTTCCATCACTGATGGTATGTAGCCAACCTCTGTGGCTTTCTTTGTATGCTATGAGGGCAGAGAACAAGTGTTTTCATAAAGGTTTTTAAACACTCTTGTCTGGGATTTCTATACCTTATAGAAGCTCATATGAGAAATGATGGATACTTCTGGTCTATCCTGGAAGTGGTCTCTTATTGGGAGTTGGGTGACTTCTCATTTCATATTTAATTCTATAAAGGTAGTGTTACTCACTGAGATGGTTGCTCATTACAGATGGGACTCTCATTGGAGGTTTTATCAGGAATATATTTGTGTCCTCTTCATCTTGGAGTGCCATCATGGAACAACATTTCACGATGTTCTGGGCAATTCACTTCACCTCTTCTAATTCCAGATCATTCTATTAGATTAGCAAGCCAATCTTGTCTTTGTCTCCCTTCATTCTTCAGGGTATATGCCTTCAACAGTCTCCTGATGATCCTTTTAATACATGTTCAGAACACTTCTACACTTTTTCTTCTTCTTTCTTATCTCCAATCATATTAGGGTATCAAGTTGTGACCCTTGATGGTGTCTGTTTGACAACCATCATGACTGGGTGAAGTAGAATGCGTCTGCCTTTGTCATTAAGACTGGGAGCACTACTCAATGGCAGGCTAACTTAGCTCCAAGAGAAATGACCGCCTCTGACATGAGGAATAGATGCCATGTGCAGCCGCTCCTAACATGAAGTACAAACGCTGCTCATCCTGTATCCCTGGATTAGGAGCCCTTACATGGTACTATCAGCCGGGCCAGCTGAACCCAGGTTTTTGTTAGCGAGCTTGTTACTGCTCCCCCTCCTCCTTTTTCAATTACTTCATCTAGAAGGCAATCTATACTCAGTTGAATTTTTTCCAGACATTTCTTTATTTTTATTATGAGTGTTGAGCGATGATCTCTTCAGTGTTCTTAAGAATATTTACATATCAGATCATTTACATACAAACAAAAATCAAAATATTGGAATTGGCATAAATAAATTATGTGAAACTCCAAGAAAATTAGACCTAATTCAAATATAATTAGTGCGTGATATTTCAGTAACAACGATGTTATCAAAACGTCACACACACTATTAATTTATTTGGATTAGGTTTTATTTTCTTGTAGCTATAATCTATAATCCAAATTGTGCTTTAATCATTATGTGAAACACCTCAAATTCAAACGTTTCTCGTAAATTGGCGAAACCGCTGGGAGGGTTCACCACTGATGAGCCAAGCCCTCCCAATATATATTTTTTCATCGTAGTAAGGGCAGTAGAAGTTTGTATTATGTATAAAATAAACATTCTCATGCTTTTAAATCCTTTCATTTTATATGTTTCTCTCTCTGCCCATGGTTAACCATTGTAGAAGTACCTGATGTCTAAGATGGTGGCCGTGGCAGTGTATCTAAAGGTGAGAGCAAGGTCTATGCCCTCCATCAAGTTCCACGACACCCCACAGAACCCTGAAGAGAACAAGCCATCTGAGGAGGTTAAAGAACAAACCACACAGGAAGCACCAGCCTCTCAGGAGAATGATTCAGTCCAGAACATCACCATGGATCAACTTGAACTGCCCATCTCTTCTGTAATCTACCTTGGGACTGAGGTGAGAGTCTTCATTACAACAATCTGAATCCCATGTATCTTAGGTTGGAATAATCCTAGGATATAATTGTCACTTCAAAAATGAGGAAAGTCACAGGTGAGGGTGAAAAGGCAATTTATTTTAATCCAAAAAATCAACAAAAATATAATTAACAACATTAGTGTTCATCTTCTTCTTCTTATTTTTTATCTCCACTCAATCATATTAGGGTATCAAGTTGTGACCCTTGATAGTGTCTGTTTGACAACCATCATGACTGGGTGAAGTAGAATGCGTCTGCCTTTGTCCTTAAGACTGTGAGCACTACTCAGTGGCAGGCCTACTTAGCTCCAAAAGAAATGGTCGCCTCTGACATGAGGAACAGACACCATGTGCAGCCGCTCCTAACAAGGAGTACAAATGCTGTTCATTCTATATCCCTGGATCAAGATCCCTTAAAGGGATTAGTATTCATTTATTTAGCTAGCCCAGGTTCCTGGAGCCATGTACAGAAGTCACCCGGGCTGACATCTTCTTGGTTTTATTTACAATGTCAGTGGAAGTCCAAATTAATGAGGTGGCACCATACATTAGAACCTCCACGAGAGAGGACATTCCTGCTAGAGGACACCTCTCTACAAAGGACTATTTTAATTGCAAAAATTACTGGCTCTCTAGTAAGAGGACACCTCTCTGCAAAGGACAATTTGGCTCTGTAAATAGGTGTTCTTTACAGAGAGTTAGATCTAATGTATTACAATATATCTACAAAAAATTATATCCCTCTTCTTCTTCTCTTCTTCTTTCTTATCGCCACTCAATCATATTAGGGTATCAAGCTTGAGATGACAACCATCATGACTGGGTGAAGTAGAATGTGTCTGCCTTTGTCATTAAGACTGGGAGCACTACTCAGTGGCTGGCTGACTTAGCTCCAAAATAAATGGCTGCCTCTGACATGAGGAACAGACGCCATGTGCAGCCGCTCCTAACATGGAGTACAAACACTGCTCATCCTGTATCTCTGGATTAGGAGCCCTTACAGGGTATTATCAGCCGGGTCAGCTGAGCCTAGGTTTTTTAGTGAGCTTGTTACTGCTCCCCCTCCTCCTTTTTCATCCGGGCTTGGGACCGGCAAAGGCGGAGTTTAATTTTATCCCTGGATGTTTCTTATTTACAACAAAATCATTCTGGTGCTGCTGCCTTGTCAACGTGAGTGTTGTTTGTGGTGTATCACAGATGGGACAGCTGGCTATGATGGATTGGTCTTGTGTCAAAGATGCTCAAGGTGAAATGGTGGGTAGGTAACTTCTTTCTTCAACTCTTTTAAATGGTTAGAATAGGGTTTATATATTTATAATAAAGGCGGCATATCCTGACCAAAAACACATGTGCTTTTTAGATGGCAGAGCGCCATCTAGTGGACCAAAAATAAACTAATATATGTATTTCTACTGTCCCCTCAAATATTATGTCCATAGTTCATTTAAAATACAAACAACAACAAAAAAGCCTTTATTTAGGGTCACTGACCCTATACAGGATTCACCAGAGGTATGCATAAGAACAAAGCAGTGAGACAAAGGAAATAACGATATAGACAGAGTAAAAAGAGAAAAAAAAAGGAAAAAAAAAAATAATAAGAAAGAGGGAAGCAAGAAATCAACACAAAAAGAGTAGCAGTAAGAAAGTGAGGAGTGAGTATCACCATTTAAAATACTATTTCCAAGAGGTCAGCTTCAATATCAGTAAAACATCAAAACAGTCCAATGCAATATTACAACAGTATGGTAGATTAAACTGGCAAAATCGCTGTGAGGATTCACAGTCAAAAAATATTTAGTTCAAATTTCCTATAATAGGGTTTATAAGATATAAATAATATAAATATAAATTACGAACGGAAAATATGTCCAGGGTAGCCTAGTGGACATGGCATCTGCCTGGTAAGCGGAACACTGTGGGTTCGATTCCCATCCCTGGACACTCTTATTTTCCCGTTTATCATTACTCTTCACAATTCATCCTTTCATACTTCATCCCTAAGGTTAGAAATAATCGTTATTTCTCCTTAAAATAAATTTCGATTTTTCGTTCAAAAGAAACACATGCGGGATAATTTTCAAATGGCGTTCTGCAATAGGATTTATGTTGCATCATATACCATTACCAATTCCTCTGATTTTTAGCCTGATTCATAATATTGTGATGATTAGTTATAAAAGTCAGTAAAATTTGCCATGAAACTTTTTATAAAGTTTATTTTACACAAAAAACCCATTAAAGATGATAATTTAAAGAGAAAAAAATAAACCTGGTTTAATAACCCCAGAATCTTCTGTGATCCATAACTAAACCTATCAGTCATTATACCATGATAATTACAAAAACAACTTTCTCAGAAATCTTATATTTTAATGTGTATATCAAACTTATTTGTAATGCAATCTTTCTATTCTGACCCAATATCAAAAATAAATATATTTAATTATCAAAATTTATTACTAATAAGTTATTTTATACGAAATTTCTCCTTAAAATACTTTTTAATGAGGGACATTAGCCTGAAACCAGGGTCTCCATGTGGACGTCTCTCAGTTTACCAAAGTTGGTGTTGTGGCTTTGTCACCGACCCGAGTCCTTTAGTTTGTGGAGATGGTCAATAGATGGCATATTTTTTTGGAATTTAATTTGATGGAAGAGGTGACCATTATTTTTATAAATCAATTTCTTCCGGCCACAAGCAAAATGTCCATCTATATAGGTTCTAAGTAGACTAGAAGTCTACAAGAAATGGCTGATTATATAAGATGACAAGAAGCATACCTGAAGTAAACACTATTTAGACAAGAAGTTCAGGAGACACAGAGACATGTACCATGTTATATAGTTTCAAATATAGTTAGCAAATAGAAGTAACAGGGATTATACCCTCTTGGCAGAGCTCTTTGAAGGGCACAAAACACAATTTTCTTCTTCTTTCTTATCACCACTCAATCATATTAGGGTATCAAGCCTGTAGAGCCTGAGATGATGTCTGCTGGGGATGAATCGAGCTCATAAATGGATGAGTCAATACAGTCAATATTACAAAACTATTTTAGATGCGTAATATTCTTTTTAAAATAAAATAATTTCTACTGCCCTTACTGCAATGGAATAATTAAAGGGAGGGCCTGGCTCATCATTTCGTAATTTGATAACAGATGGCGTGCTAGTGCATCATAATATAACAGTCAATATTGTAGTTTGGGTTTTCAGGTTGAGAATTGCACTTAGTACATAGTAGGAAAACCTTGCAACCATTCTGGAAAGTCATTGTTCGCTTTCTTTCTTCAATATAATTTACCAAATCTCTACAGGTTCTTAGACATAGCTAAAGACTTCATTGAGTTCACTCACAAATATTTGTATAGCTGAACATGGTCATTTATCATCAAATCAGACGTGATATCCCCACAAGGGATGCTTGTGTCAAGCCACAACACTAAACTCAGAGAACTATTTTACATAAATAATTGGAAATATAATTCTTGAATATATCCCCATAATTATATTTGTGCTTCCAGGCCAGAC
This sequence comes from Cordylochernes scorpioides, assembly GCA_030710605.1. Taxonomy (NCBI): domain Eukaryota; kingdom Metazoa; phylum Arthropoda; class Arachnida; order Pseudoscorpiones; family Chernetidae; genus Cordylochernes; species Cordylochernes scorpioides. The sequence continues at coordinate 211,463,746 of CP092863.1, read as the reverse complement.
CCCGGAGTTTTTTGCGGACCTGCATGGATTCCGGATAACCCAGGTGGAGAGGTCTCCTTTCATCAAAGATCTCTTCCTCACAATCGGGGGATGGAAGGTGGCCATCTGGCATGCTTCCAACAAGGTCAGATCCTTCTCTGAGGGAATATGCTTCCTCTTTAACCCAGAAAACTCATTCTTTAGATAAACATATTTAATTCAACACCCCAAGGGATAGCTTTTGTTTTTGGTGTTGTTAGTGTACATCAAGTTTAGTTTGTCCTCTAAGGACTATGTTTGGACAAATATTCTCTAATTTTATCTTCTGGTGACCATCATTCACAGCTCATTTAGTGACCTACTGATAGCTTTTTCTTGACCTCTTCCAATTTTATAGTTTTCTCAGCAGTACTTGATATATAAGTGGTTTGTCAGTGCCTTCTTCCATCTATGCTGTTGGACAAATAAATTAATATAAAATAAAAGGATTTAAAAGCGCGCGAATGTTTCTTTTATACAAATACAAACTTCTACTGTCCTTACTGCGATGAAAACCATTTCTAAGATTCCATCCTTCAGTGTAGCATATTAAAGCAGAATGATCCAATACAATTTTAGAGCTCTGAGAAGCTGTATGGTGGATTAAATTGGCGAAACCGCTGGGAGGGTTCACTACTGATGAGCCAAGCTCTCCCAATATATTTTTTCATCGCAGTAAGGACAGTAGAAGTTTGTATTTGTATAAAAGAAACATTCGCGCTTTTGAATCCTTTTATTTTATATGTATAGATGGCGCGTTATTGCTTTGTGTTAAATAAATTAATCTTTACTGCCTTTTGTTGGGCAATTTTCACTTCAAAGATAAGAAAGTGTGCTTCTTCATCACAGGAATAAAGTCTATAGCTAGTTCCGTCTTTCATTCAGTCCTTTCTTGTGTTAGTTATCCCATTAGGATGTTGCCCGCCCTGTACTGGAAATTCTTCATGAATTAAAGTAGGCTAAGCTGTACTTGCCCATTCACAAATGGTTTGTCATATTAGTTTTAGCTGCAAAGAGAGCATGTAGAAAAATCTTTCTCATTTCTAATATTTGACAATCTTCCTTCAAAAATAAAATATATTTGTTAAAACTGATAAGGCACAATTTGATTATAGATTATAAACACAAGGTAATAAGACCAAATCCAAATAAAGTTCTGAATGTACATTTCGTCTGAAGATGGTAACAATGTTGTTACCGAAACTTCACACACTATTTATTTATTTGAACTTGGTCTTCTTACCATGTATTTGTTAAAACCTTTTTCTAATGTCCCTTTGTATGTTGTTATAATTATATAGTCGGTCTATCTATGCATATTCATGTTTAAAACATTTATTCTTGTTCACTAAGTGTGTAGACAGGTCCATACTTCGAGTCTGCTAGCTCCCACTGCTATCTCAGCTGTGCCCATTGGTCAATGGATCGACCCTCTGTCTTCTTTGTGGGTCGGTATGATGGCAACGTGGAGATCTGGGACCTGCTTGTCGATACCCACAAACCTGTCCAGGTCCAGAATGTCTCCCTTCATGGCATCACCTACCTCGTATGTCACCGTCTCAGCAGTGAGTGGCATTGTGGGATTTACTTAGGATTCTATCATAGATATATATAGCAGACTATATCTTGAGAGACCATCTAAATACCCAGTCTCTCCTGGAGGTAGTCTCTTTTCAGAAACTCAGCTTTGGCCTAACATGTCACAAGTCTCTTAAGAGGCAAAGACAGACCAGATTTAGCCATGTCATAGCTATGGTCTCTTATGGGTGACTTTCACCTAAATTTACATATTGTCCCCAATTTTACATATCTTCACCTCTTTACATATCATCATCATCACCCCTTTACATATCATCATCATCACTCCTTTACATATCCTCACCTCTTTACATATCATCATCATCACTCCTTTACATATCTTCACCTCTTTACATATCATCATCATCACTCCTTCACATATCTTCACCTCTTTACATATCATCATCATCACCCCTTTATATATCCTCACCTCTTTACATATCATCATCATCACCCCTTTACATATCCTCACCTCTTTACATATCATCATCATCACTCCTTTACATATCCTCTCCTCTTTACATATCATCATCATCACCCCTTTACATATCCTCACCCCTTTACATATCATCATCATCACTCCTTTACATATCTTCACCTCTTTACATATCATCATCATCACCCCTTTACATATCCTCACCTCTTTACATATCATCATCATCACCCCTTTACATATCTTCACCTCTTTACATATCATCATCATCACCCCTTCACATATCTTCGCCTCTTTACATATCATCATCATCACCCCTTTACATATCCTCTCCTCTTTACATATCATCATCATCACCCCTTTACATATCTTCACCTCTTTACATATCATCATCATCACCCCTTTACATATCCTCTCCTCTTTACATATCATCATCATCACCCCATTACATATCCTCACCTTTTTACATATCATCATCATCACTCCTTTACATATCCTCTCCTCTTTACATATCAGCATCATCATTCCTTTACATATCTTCACCTCTTTACATATCATCATCATCACCCCTTTACATATCTTCACCTCTTTACATATCATCATCCTCACCTCTTTACATATCATCATCACTCCTTTACATATCTTCACCCTCTTTACATATCATCAGACATTGCTACCTTCATTAAACAACAGTCATACCTATCTGGATTTATCTTGTGTTACTTTTAGCTTGGAACATGCTCTTAAGATGGCTATCCAAAATATATCTAGTAGGGCTGTCGGTTTTTCTCAGAAAATTTCAAAGTAAAATTGGTACAGCCACACTTGTGTAATTAATGAAAACTTACTACAGTTAAGCTAAAAATATGCCTTCACTGCTCAACCATTCTACAAATTGTCTGGAAATTTTGATGAGGGGTAATCTACAAATTCCTTGAATTCCTCTATGAAATACTTCCTGTCCCCTAACTATAAGTATATAGAGATAAATGGAGTCCATCAAATATTCATCTTGTGTTTAGAAAATCAACATCTGATTGCCGTGGGTGACTTGAATGGAACATTGTACATTCTGGCCATCCCCTGGACCATCTGGCACTCTGAGCCTAGCAATGTGAGTGTATTGCCACATCTACTATTGAATAATTCTTAAAATTATTTCACTTTTTCATCTCTCTTTTATGAGCAGATTGCATAGATTATTGAATTTGACACAACCCCATCTTTCAAAATAATATCTCCGATAAAATAAACCTGTACACCATGGTTTAGGACTATGTAACTCAGTAGTTTAGGGGCAGCATCGAATTTATTCATAAAATTTTACAATACGTTCCATGAAATCAATTTAGTACATAGTACAAAACCCATGGTATACACATGTAGGTATTTTATACAAATTTGCATAGAGCTGGTGTTGTGTCCAAAGTAAAATTTATCAACATTTAAGTCCCGTGAAATTTGTGAGCTATATTATGAACCTCACTGTAAAGGACAGCTTTTAGTTGAAGAACCAAAGTGTCCTTTAGTGAGAGTTGTCCTCTTTCAGGAAAATTGCTAATTAGTAAAACTGATCATTTTGGTGATGAAAACTGTCCTTTATAGAGAGGTGTCCTATAGTGAGAATGTCCTCTCGTGGAGGTTGTTCTACTACACTAGGTTTGTAAGATAAGTGTGTCTAAATATATAAGGATTAAAAGATCACATGAGGAGCTTCTTTTTATATTTATTGCGAGCTTTCGAACCTTCCGGTTCTTCAACAGGCGTGGATAGCATGGATATACTAACCATGCTGTCCACGCCTGTTGAAGAACCAGAAGGTTCGAAAGCTCGCAATAAATATAAAAAGAAGCTCGTCATGTAATCTTTTAATCCTTATAAATTTAAACCAAATTCTACTGAGTTCATGTAGCCGAAATAAGTGTGTCTGTTGAGGCCAGCTGACAGATATGGATAGAGTCCTCCTGCGAGAAGAAGTCCGTCTTAACTACAAGGAGAAGATGATGGAGGAGTTAAAAGCCAAGCAAGCAGCTGAGGAAGCTGCCAAGAAAGCCCAGCTGGAGTCTGCTCTAGCTGTGGAGGAGACCAAGGAGATTAGTGAGGTAAGTATAGCTCCAGTTGGCTGGCCTATTTACATATAAACCTCCTTTAGACACCAGTTATAAGATCAGGAGATGCCTTTTCTATTAATTTTAATGATTTCTTTTTACAATTGAACACAAGGTAATAAGACCAAATCCAAATAAATAAATAGTGTGTGACGTTTCGGTAACAACGCTGTTACCATCTTCAGACAAAAGTACTGAAGTAATTTTGTACTTTTGTCTGAAGATGGTAACAACGCTGTTACTGAAACGTCACACACTATTTATTTATTTGGATTTGGTCTTATTACCTTGTGTTTATAATCTATAATCCAAATTGTGCCTTATCGATTTTTACAATTGAGTTTATAACACACATAGAAGGTAATATATATTTTCTCCCCCTTTCAATATCATTAATATTTAAATATGTAAAAATTAATTTGTAAAAATAGTATATATATCATCAATTTATTATCGTGATACTTTTGTAGAAGGACTGACAAGTCCGAAAGCTTGAAAATAAAAATTTGAACAAGAAAATTAAACCTGGAAGCTTTTATTACTTTATAACAATTAAGCTTCTTTTTAGGATGAAACAAAGAACTCTTTTTAACCATTATTTATAAACTCCAATATTTCCATGAATGAAGACCAAAGAATGGAACTGTTCAGCATGCCATACAAGTCGAGATAGCAGACAAGGAACAAGCAGAGCTACAAGCCATTATCACCAGCTACAACAAACTCGAGAAGAAAATGGTTAAAATGCTGGAGAAGGCGGCTGCCAAAAAGAAGTAACGTTTTGTTTTTCTTCTTCCCTATTTACATATACATCAACACCTGCCTTTAATATAAGATATAATTATTAATTTTATAGCATGGATGGTTGCAGTATAAACAGTATAGACCCATTATGTTCATTGATGCAGAAAAAGTTGTCTGCTCAAAATGCTCCAATTCCACTGCAACTCCAGCACATATCCTGGACTGTATTGGAGCTAAGAAGGAAGACCTATACAAGAACCCCAAAAACTATAGTAGAAAAAATTATTGCTTTTAACATTCTCATGACCTGGTGTAATCTTACTCATGGTATAATAATGAAAAAAAAATAAAGTATAGACAGTTTACTTTATCATTATCATAGGTTTAAAAATAGAGCAATCCATAAATATATAAATCTTTAATTAAAAATCCTCATAGTTATTTGAAATAAAAGCACAAGATTCTATTTTTTCGAATGGAAGATTAGATAGTGGATGCATGGTGACAGTATCTATGGGGGAAAGACAAAAATGGACAGTCTTTCATGTCTATCATCGTAATAAGTGAAATGTTTTCAAGGCAATAATATTCATAGTAAGTAGTTAGCTTCTCCCTTGACTGTATGTTGTACCACATGTCTACACAATTAGAAAGCAGTTCATTTTTTGCACTCATAAGTGAGCCAGATCCCTGTTTGGTTGCTTGCACTCGCTGGTGGGTTGGATTTGTGTACAAATCAGGGACTATTGAAGCAGAAAAAAAGGCTCCATCCAGGATTCGAGCTTGCATTATCAAAATGGATGGTTTATTCCATTCTTCCACTAACTTTCCCTTTCAAAAGAGAAAGAAAGAGGCATCTCTGAAGATGGTTTGTTGTCCAGGGAAGAGGAGGAGGAGTTTTCACGGAAGGAGAAGGAGGCCTCGAGTCTGAAGTCTTGAACATCCTCTCTGTGTCCATTAAAGTCCTGTGGACTAATGTCATACCTGCTTCTAGCACCTTTATTGTATCTTAGAGTAGAATTACACCACATCTTGTAATTCAAACTGATCCAATATTACAAGATGATTGGAAGATATTTCTGATGTACTGTAGGATGAATAAGAGATCTTTCTCTCTGACTCTAATGGCATTTGGGGATGGTCTTGTACAGATTTGTACTAGACCAACTTCAGGTATGATATCATACCTGTTTCTAACAACATGTATTTGAGCAATAGATGTGTATTTTGTTTGTATGCGTTTGAACCGCATACATTTTTACACTATATTTGACATATCTGGGTATATTTTTACCCCAGGATATTAGGTAAGATCTGACTTGGAACTTTCATAGTGTTTAGTGGAGATAAGAATGAAATGAACCATGTTTACAAAGGTAGTTTGTAGTTTGACTTTTTTTTGCACTTACAACTTACCAAATCCCTATTTGGTTATTTGCACTCACTGGTGGAGTTAAAGACTTTGACACACACGAATTAAAATGGTCATTAAAGAAAATGAAGTTAAAAATATGTCCAATGTGATATACAAAACCAGGATCTGTTGTCTCTCTTAAAATTGACACTACAGTAGAGAACCTCCCTGTAAAGGACACCTAATTGCAAATCCAAAATGTCCTTTAGGAAGAAGTTTCCTTTTACTGGAGAGTTGCTAAATAGTAAAGATTAGGGAACAGGCTAAACCAATAATTAGTTGATTTATGTTCCACCAGATGGCGTTCTGCCTTCTGTAAAGCACATGTGCTCCTGGTCAGGATATGCCTTTTTTTATTTTTGATTTCAATACATGTGTGATCTTTTTATCTTTTTTTTCTTTCATTTTTTTGAGTAAAAATAGTAATTTTGCAAATAAAAATTTTCCTCTAAAGATGTCCTCTAGCGTGAGTGTCCTCTCATGGAAGTTCTACTGCATATATTATTCCTCCACCAAACCTCTTAATGACATGGTGATGTATGTAATTAAATAAAAAAATAAGAGGCGCTCTTCAAATTCATTTATTATTTCTGTTATTTATATAAATGTATCTTGCCCTATTTGAATGTCATTGTTATTGTGTTGTTCATGAGTCAGCCAGCCAGAGAGAGAGAGATGTTGTTGTTTAACCTTTGAGACATTTCTGAAACAGAATTCCAAACGTTATTAATCAATATATAGAGAGAAATTATTTAAAAACTAGAAAGATTTAGCACAATGAGTTTCCTTTTTAAACACAAGGTAATAAGACCAAATCCAAATAAATAAATAGTGTGTGACATTTTTGTAATTGTGCTGTTACCAAAATGTCACACACTATTTATTTATTTGGATTTGGTCTTATTACCTTGTATTTAAAATCTATAATCCAAATTGTGCTTTATCATTGAGTTTCCTTTTTGTAAATTTTACAATGCAATCAAGAGATAATCCCTCTTCAACAAGCTTAATTAAAAACATAATTTTTAAACGTTTTTCACAAACAATTTGAATTAAGAAATTTTATACTTACCTTGTAATCCTCAAAGATATCTTCATTGTTTGGAATCTGCTCACATCACCATTGTTAGACTTTCCAATTATAATTAAAGATTTAGAACAGGCCATCTCAAGCCATTGAAGATAGAAAATAATAACAAAATCTACCCCACACTTGCCCAAAATCCAGAACACATTTTGACTTGTATTAGATGCACTAAACAGGACCTTTGGGAGAGGCTGCTGCTTATCATAAAACAGCTCGAGGAGCATGAACTCATGGAATTTGTGTAATCTTTACACAAGGGGATAAGAAACAACAAAGAGTGTGTAGTCATACAATCCACTAATTTCAATTTAGCTATATATAGTTTTATAAAAAATATAAAAAAAAACCTTAATCAATGTGTTTCTTTATTACAAAAACAGCGCGAGCTTTCGCGCTCTTGCTCTTCAACAGGCAACATTACAATCAAGAGTGAGCACGGGGGCGACATATATTAAATGATGGCTGTTTAATCTTGATTTGGAGTGTGACAGAATTATTCCAGGGAATTAGCTATATATATATTATATAAATAAAAATATTTTCGGCTGATTTAGATTATCTTGAAGATTATGCTATGGTAATTCTGTCGTGGTTAAAATATTGAAAGTATAATAACAAAAATAGTTTTGATCAGTAATTGCTTTAATTAAGCTTATGGAATATATAAAAAAACATAATTTTATAAAGGTACTGCCTGGCTTAAGGTGTAAGAACATAATGTACAAAAGGTTTGAGCCGGCCATCAGAAAACAACAACAATGAGTTTTTATAAGGGAAGCATGACCTCTGGCGGTCGATTTAACAGAGTATTTGTATCAATGAAATATAATTTTAAATAAAATAATATTTTAATATAACATATATATATATATACAATAAGTATATATATTGCATACAATATATAGTAGAAATACCTTTCTGTAAAGGACAACACCTAATTGCAGAGACAAAGTGTCCTTTAGGTAGAGATGTCCTCTTACTGGAGAGTTGCTATAATAGTAAAATTGATCATTTTGGAAATAAAGACTATCCTTTGTAAAGAGTTATCCTCTAATTGAGGTTCTACTGTATTATAGAATAAATATTTTTATATAATGTTAATTAAGATATATGGACTTTTTTTGACATGATTCTTTTTCTTTTTTTTTTAATAAACAATTTCTACTGCCCATACTGCAATGATAAAATAATAGGAGGGCCTTGCTAATCAGTGGTGAACCCTCCCAGCGGTTTCGCCAGTTTAATAGAAGAAGAAAATAGAACTTTTTTTTAAATGTGTAATAAGATATTTAAATTATTTTTGACACGCGTATGATTCTTTTAAAAATAAATCAATTTTATACTACTCCTACTGCAATGATAAAATAATCATCAGTGGTGAACCCTTCCATTATTTTATTATTGCAGTAAGGTTAGTAGAAAATTGATTTATTTTTTAAAAAATCATACGTATTGGCCTGGTATTGCACTATTTCCTGGAGCAGCCCAATATTTATTAACTAATGCAGGTGTCGGCAATATTTTAAGCCAGAAGAGTCAAAAAATGACAATTTACAAAATTTCAAAGTTTTTAAAGAGCCACAACATTTTTTTCTTGCCAAAAATAAATAGTACTTAATAAAGTTTTTATTTATGTGAGTACTACACGCGCAGCTTCACATCCAAAGAGCCACATGTGGCTCGCGAACCGCAGGTTACCAATCCCTGAACTAGAGTACACCCATACCTCGCTTTGCGTCGGGGTTACGTTCCAAAAAAAAACACGACGAAAAGTGAAAATTTGTGAAGGCGCAATCACATAAGCACAGTTGGTACAGTGGAGTGAACCCAGGAGGAGCTCTGAACATCAGAAATAGACAGCATCAAGCAACACTAACAAGATTTAGAACAGGCCATCTCAAGCCATTGAAGATAGAAAATAATAACAAAATTTATCCCACTTGCCCAAAATGTAGTTTGGTACCTGCAGCTCCAGAACACATTTTGGCTTGCATTAGATGCACTAAACAGGACCTTTGGGAGAGGCCGCTGCTCATCATAAAACAGCTCGAGGAGCATGAACTCATGAAATTCGTGTAATCTTTACACAAGGGGATAAGAAACAACAACAAAATGAATATCTCTACTTACTTGGAAGTCCTTGAGACATTCTTTCATCTGTAACAATACAGTATATGCATTAATATGAAATAGTTATATATATTTTAAATAGAAATAATGAATACATATATATATACTTTAATATATTAAAAAGGCATATATTGGATCAAAATATCATTTATTTTACCAATATTTCAGTTGGCTGAACGCCAGCCTTTATCAAGGTGTTATAACAGGTTAAAGGATAACAGGATAAAGGTTGGCGTTCATCCAACTGAAATATTGGTAAAATAAATGATTTTTTGATCCAATATATGTCTTTTTAATTAAATATTTATTTATGGATTTTTCTATTTGCCAAACATATATATACGGAGCAATTTTTAACATATCCACTAATAATACCAATAATTCTTATTATTTTATCTTTATTTTTCAATGTCATTAAGTAAAATAAACGTCAAAAACTAGACGCCATCTATTGACCGTCACCGCAAACTAGCGGCTTCGTGTTGGTGACAAAGCCACAACACCAGCTTTGGAAAACTGAGAAGTGAAGACCTGGAGACCATAGTTTCGTGCTAATGGCCTTCTTCAGCTTAGGGTGGACTTTATTCCACGAGACCCACACGGTATCTAAAGGAATCTTCACAATCCTCCAAAATTTCATTCTCTCTATATTCCCCTCTGCGCCATTTATTAATCTTCTTGTCAAATCTAGCAGATCTATATCAACGGATCTCATGATTTCAAAGTCACCTTGAACAAGCCTTAGCCCTTAACCATTGACTTCCTGCAGCTTTCCGCATTTGTCAAAATCGAGTTTGTAGTTTTGTCATCAACTAAGTTCTTCTAGATGGAAATGACGATCACTAGATGGAACAACGTGACTAGATAAACCGAATTCTCACCTCGGCGGCGAGGGCAGTATCGAAACACTGCATGAAGAACTTTTCCCAGAAAGCCTCGGGGTCATTGAGTCCAGCCAGACTCGGACATAATTCTTTCAGCATGGCGCGGAGTTCTTGGTCTTCAGGTGTATCCTCCTCCATGCTGGGCGTGTCGCAGTTCATGATGGCCTCGATGTTCGACCCTGTTTACACATGACATTCCATCTGTACCGATCCAGTCGTGTATAACATGCTCAAACTTTACAAATGGTGGTAGTCCTTCCTTCTTTACCTAGTGCACTGCTATTGTTTTTATCTGAGATTCTCAAATTCACTTAATATTTTTCAAACAATATTTATAGATGTGAAAAAAATAGTACAAATGTAATATTAAAATTACAAATATATTCTCACAATGAGTATCTTTTTTATAAAAAAAAAACGCTAGCTTTCAAGCGTTAATCGCTCTTCAACGGGCTTACTATAATATCGACTTGATCCCACCAGAAATATTTTCAAAAACAAACGCGCGCAGCGTGGATATTTATAACTGCTTATAATTCCACGCTGCGCGCGTTTGTTTTTGTAAATATTTCTGGTGGGATAAATTCGATATTATAGTAAGCCCGTTGAAAAGCGATTAACGCTTGAAAGCTAGCGTTTTTTTAAATAAAAAAGATACTCATTGTGAGAATATATTTGTAATTTTAATACTTTTTCCACAATTTTATCATGAACAAATGTAATATTGTGTACTGGGATAAGGTGCATAAATTATTTAAAAAGGCATATCCTTATCGTGCAAATGAAAGTTGCTGATGGCTTGCGCCATCTATCGGAATAAATATAAACTATTCTCGTTGATTTCTAATTGTTCCAGAATTGGCCAAATACCCATTCTTGATTAATCAAGAAAAGCTAACCACGGACGCTTTTCGGGCTGTTGGCCCTCATCAGCGTGGTGCAAGGTGTATCTCAACGACTAAAAAACTGATTATAGAGTTTGTCCGTGACTGTCTAACCTATACTTTTGTGTATTTTCCAGTGTCTCAGTAATATTCAAAACTTAAACGAATGAAACGGTTTCGCTCAAGATCTTCCTAAGTGAATGTTTATCCATAAAATAGAGTGACCATACAAATCATTGTTATTCTAAAGTTCATCTTTCTTAATGTTTCTACTTTAGATTCTAGTGGAGATATGCTGGATAGAGAGAGATTGGAGAAGGCTACTTTAAGATTGCTAAGAAGACCTAGAGACAATAGAGTGGTCTAGGCCATTTTGACTGTAGCTAAGACTTCCGAAACCGTGTCAAGCCAAGACTTTCCTACAAGAAGACAACATCCCCTATTTACTCTACAAAGAATAGGTCGTAGTTATCGTACACTTCACGACACCAAGATTAAAATATGCAAAGCTACTGGGAACAAACTCTCAAGACGCCGAGGGAAATTTTGACAAAAACACATCAGATCGATGCGAATACCAATAATATTAACGATCTGTAAGTCACAGTTCCCACAGAGAAAGAGCTTTGTAACAGAATATTTAGTTAAAAATCCAATAAACCAATCCTCTGTATTCAATATTAAGGCGAAAACATCAGCCTTTCAAAGATTTCAAAGTTTCTTTCTAAATTTGTAATTCAAATTTCTAGCTTTGGGTTGGCCAAATATCAGGAAACAGGCTTAATCTACGTTTAGTTGATTTCTGTTCCACTAGATGGCGCTCTGCCATCTAAACCTTTCATGTGAACGTGGTTAGGATATTCCCTTTTTGATTTTAATACCAACACCTGACCTTTTTTATTATTTTAATTTTTCATTATTTTTCACATATTTAGAGTATTTACGCAAGTTTGGCCTTAAATACCCATTTCTTGATTAATCAAGAAGCCTATGGGACCACAATACTTTTATCGTAGAGGTACAGTTTGCAAAACTATATGAACCCTGGTCAGGATATGCCTTTTTTATTTTAAATATGTATATGTAATTATATTGTCCTAAAAACATATATCCATAGTTTGCTTGAATACCTTTTCTGAGATTGAACCCTTCAGTTGTTGTCGTGTCTAATGAAGAGCCTTGAGATGTTCCCATGCATCTCTATCACGGCAGTCGCAATGTCCTCTATCTCCACACTTCAGTGTAGCATATATGTGCAGAATCGTACAATACAGTATTGGAGTTCTAAGAAACAGTCTGTTAGATTAAATTGGCGAAACCGCTGGGAGGGTTCACCATTGATGAGCCAAGCCCTCCCAATATTTTTTTCATCGGAGTAAGGACAGTGGAAGTTTGTTTTATGGATAAAAGAAACATTCGTTTCTTAATGTTTTCATTTCTCTGTTCATATTCTCTATTTAGATATCCATACAAGTGTGTACAATTAACAAAAGGTAAGCAAAATATAAGAGAGTATGTATTTCCTATATATACTATAGATAAAACGATAAATGTTACATCCAATAGCTTATCTTAGTATGATAAACTATGAATAAGAAGGCCAAGTGACGCTCACTCCTCACTTTCTTACTGCTACTCTTTTTGTGTTGTTTTTCTTGCTTCCCTCTTTCTCTTTCTTGTTTTTCTTCTGTATATATCGTTGTTTCCTTTGTCTCACTGCTTTGTTCTTATGCATACCTCTGGTGAATCCTGTATAGGGTTAGTGACCCTAAATAAAGGATTTTTGTTGTTGTTGTTGATAAACTATGAAGCGGTCTTCACACAAAGAGACATTTGACATCAATTATATACTCTATATCATCTAACAAACTTTAATATTTTAAGTAATATTGAGTGACAAATGTACTAGGTACAGGTTTCATCTAAAATAAAGGCGATAGGAAAGTGATAAAAAAAAGTTTGTGAACAAAGAAAAAAGAACAAACAAGGAAGAAAGATAAACAGGCAATAGGGGCTGCTGCGGTCTCACGTTATGTTTTACAGGTACATTATGTGATCTGACATACTGTTGGATCGGAAATCACACATTTGAATAACTTCTTTGCACGTAGAAGTGCCCGAACTTTAATGCCCATATTGGGTAATTTGTACTATATAATGGTTCTATTCTAGACACCGGCAATGAGGAAGAATCTGACTTTTTTCTATAATCTGGTAAAATTTTAATTTTGCAAAGATAGTACTAAGTTCATGGTAAACGGTTTGCGGATTTCGACAAATTAGAAAGAAGGAATCATATATATCGCCGCAACTCTTTTTATTATTATAGCGGTTAAGGAAGCTTTCGGGCAAGCCCTTCTTCAGCTAATTATATTGTACAAACAAAGAGAGATTATATATAGTTTTTAATATAAAACAATTAAAAAGAGTTGCGGCGATATATGATTCCTTCTTTCTAATAGTACTAAGTATTAATTAGAATTATATTTTCTTACTTACAATTTGAAGATTCGATTTTCTTTTATTTACTTTTTTTAATAACCACGCTTTGCAGCCATTTGTTGGATCGTTTTTGAAGACAACTCTCAGATTTATAAAATCAATTTATTAAACTTTAAACATTTTTAGATATAGAGAGAGATACGAGTTAATTACCTCGTATTTAAGGCAACAAAATAATCATCTAATTTACATACATCGTTCTAACCAGATTCAACTTGTGCAAAACAGACGAGAAAAAGAAACAAATCAATAATAGAGGGTAAGTTCCTATTTTTTACAAGCTTTCACACTCAGAGAATAATAATTTTCTGGCTTCACATCCCCCCAACCCACTGATAGATAGAAGGTATGGGACAAGATCCTGGTGGACGCGACATGTCGACCGCCGGCGATTCTATATTTAATTTTGAAAATCGAGGAGGCGAATTCGCGTCCTTCGGGCTTAATGCAAAATCGGCAAGGACGCGAATTCGCGTTCCTCGGGTCGAAAGTGTTAATTTTATTTCTAATTAATGAATGTAATGATCTAGTATGAGAAAATTTAAAATGCCTTTTAAAAATGCAATATAACAGCGGTATGGTAGATTAAATTGGCGAAACCGCTGGGAGGGTACACCACTGATAAGCCAGGCCCTCCAATTAATTTTTTCATTGCAGTAAGGGCAGTAGAAATTGTTTTATTTTTATAATAATCATACGCGTCTATAATAGTTTCGAATTTTCATAGAGTTCTTTTAATAGACTCCTTTGCGACTCTCATCATCACAATTGCACTTGATTAGATATATAATTAAAATATAATTTGGATTCCTGTTATTAATATGATATCCTATATCCCCCATTTTACACTAGATTGCCTGTATAAGCTTTAAAAAACTCAAAATTAAAATTTAAAAATTCAATATAGCGTTATCATCTATTTTTCAAGAAAGAAGATATGGGGGGAAAATGTTTCTTCCTACACCTTATCTTGTATTCAAATATTGTAAATTTATTATCATAGTTCTGTCTTTGCTCTTCTCTATAAACTTTGCTCTTCACTTATTTCTTTTTTAACCATTATATGACATGTAACTACCGAACTTCCGATCTTTTTTCTTTATCAAATAAAATAAGTATTTATTGTTGAACGACGTTTGACAATTATCCCGCAAATGTTTCTTTTGAACGAAAAATCGAAATTTATTTTAAGTAGAAATAACGATTATTTCTAACCTTAGAAATGAAGTATGAAAGGATTGTGAAGAGTAATGAAAAACGGAAAAATAAATAAAGCCGCATTATATTGTATTATAAATTACTTTATATAATAATCACGAACGGAAAAATATGTTCAGGGTAGCCTAGTGGACATGGCATCTGACCGGTAGGCGGAACACTGTGGGTTCGATTCCCATCCCTGGACACTTTATTTTTACGTTTATAATTACTCTTCAAAATTCATCTTTTCATACTTCATCCCTAAGGTTAAAAATAATCGTTATTTCTCCTTAAAATAAATTTCGATTTTTCGTTCAAAAGAAACATCTGCGGTATAATTGTCAAACGTTGTTCTACAATATATCATAAGCCGTATTATATTGTATTATAAGTATTTATTAAATATTAAAAACAAACGTTTAATCTTTTTATTTTATCGTTTTATATTTATAGTTTATATTTATCTTAATATGTGATATTATATAATGCAGAATTAAAACTTGCTATTCTAACATAACATCTAACCTATATTTAATATTTAAAATCTATTACTAAAATGTATTATATTTATGAATAATTACTTGTTAATTAATTTAATATAAAAATATATATATGGAACATATAAAATGATCATGTGAGTGGTAAGTATATGCCTTTTTTATTATATTTATTTACATAAATAAAGACGTTCCTGGGGATATATGGGAAATATATTTTCTTTTACATATCCAGTTGCGTCTTTTTTATCTAAAAATATCATATTATTCGGCTTTTAACTAAAAATATATATAAATACGTTACTTCACAAACGTACCTTTGATACTGCTGCAAAAGCTATGGATTTGATCATAGAATCCATTGCCATAGCAGACGCCAACAATGGCGAGGAGAACTACCACTGTCGACTGCATCATCTTCTTCATCTGACTACACCCGGAATATCTGCTGCGGTTTATGTCGTGGCATTCACAAGGTCGTTTGGCTTTTGTCAATTCACCACAATGGCGCCCTCTTTCTATCATCTGATTTTTTTTAGCACTAGAACTCCGTCAATTGTCAAACTTACCTCATCTGCCCTTGAATTGTATTCGTCTGCTATTATGCTGCAAATTTGTGATATCAAAAGGAAAGCATTTTTTTTTTATATTCGGGTGTTTTATATAGTTTCTATGTTTCCTTATTTTTCTTTTGATTACACTTTACATTCTATTTTTATATAGATTATTTTTGTAATGTTTCTATTGATGGCTGTGTGGAAGATAAAATCTAATGGATATACAATGTTATTCTGAAAAAAGGATTTTTTTATCGTTTTATTGTGATATGTAATTTAGGTATGTGTTTGCTTTTGAGCATTTAGCGCTTTTGATAAACCTTTAGGGATTATGCTCCAGTAAATTTCTCTCTTGTCAAATACTATCTGATATTCTTTCTGGCGAAATAATATAGTCGCGGAGATAAATCAAGCAAGGGCAAATTTGGGAATAATTAATATATTGTAGCGTAGAAATCAAGCCTTGAAATATCCTAAGATGTGAAAGTATTTATTGATGACGTCACGGCGACAAGTCGGCAATTATTAACAAGTCAGCAAAAACTATTTACAGCTAGAGAATCTTGAGCAAGCAAGCAAAGAGATATTTTGATAATTATTTTACATAAAAGATTAATATATATTTATATAATCTGTTGAATAGTTTCATTGAATAATTTAATTAATAAATTATTTCTTCGTCACATAGCCTCCTCCTATAAAGAGCATCGACCCGATGCTCAGAAGGAGACTTACATCCTCAGTCTCAAGGCTCGAGAACGGGTGATAGGGCCTGAGATCTCTACGCGGGTCTGTGGTTGTTGTGTTCGTTCAGTGGGGATGTCTTCTTCCTGGAAGTTTGTCGAGTCATCTTCTGGGTCCTCTTCTAGGTGGTCCTCCTGGTCCTCTGGGTTTAAATATGGTTTCATCCTACAAATGTGAACTAAATCTTTTGTTTTACGACGACCTTGCTGGTTTCCGAATGTTTCAACTTCATAGGTCACATCAGATATTTTTCGGGTTACTTTTTATGGGCCGAAGTAACGTCTCATTAGTTTCTCCGAATATCCCACTTTACGCACAGGGATAAAGATCCATACAAGATCTCCAGGCTGATAAATTATATTTCTGTGATGGGCGTCATAGCGTTGTTTATTGCTATCTTGAGATCTCATGGAGTGGATACGTGCCAGTTTTCGTGCTTCTTCGGCTCTTGCCCCTAGAGTTTGGATGAAATCGTCGTCTTCTGGCAATAACTTGGGGAATAACACGTCCAGTGGAGTCTCGGCTTCACGCCCGTGTACAAGGAAAAATGGGGTGAACCCAGTTGACTCTTGTTTTGCTGTGTTGTATGCAAATGTAACGAATGGAAGAATCCTGTCCCAATCTTTCTGGTTGACATCTACATACATGGACAGCATGTCTGCTATGGTCTTATTCAACCTCTCCGTGAGGCCGTTTGTCTGGGGGTGATAGGCGGTCGTCTTCCGATGGGTTATTCTGCACTGGTTGTTCAGATCACTTATCATTGAAGATGTGAAGTTCCTTCCTCTATCCGTGATTAATTCCCTCGGCGCGCCGTGCTTTAAGATGACATCTTCAATGAAGAATTTGGCAACTTCCATGGATTCACTTGTGGGTAGGGCTTTAGTTATCGCATATTTCGTTAGGTAGTCCGTACATACAATAATCCAACGGTTGCCACCTTCTGATGTTGGAAATCTCCCCAGGAGATCCATTCCTACCTTTTCAAAAGCAACTTCAGGAACAGGTATTGGCTGTAAGTGCCCTGAGGGGAGTTGGGGCTGATGTTTACGCCTCTGACAATCTGAACAGTGTGCCACATACTTTCTAACCGTTCTATACATTCCGGGCCAGTAATACTTTTTTCTTATTCGGTCATAGGTTTTAGTAAATCCGAGGTGACCAGCAGTGGGTGAATCATGGAAATTTTTCAGTAATTCCTGCCTTAAATGGCGTGGAACCACCAAAAGCCATGGTTTCCCCATTGGATCATAATTTTTTCTGTAGAGCGTGTTATCGATTCTTACAAAGGTATTATTAGGAGTACTTTGTAATTGGTCAGCAATTTTTCTAAGAGCTTGATCATTCATCTGCTCTTCGCTAAAGTTCTGCAAAGTCACTATGCTTGGAATATCTTCCTCCATATCTTCACTGTATTCTAATGGACTTCTTGATAAGCAGTCTGCGTCCTGATGTTTCCTTCCGCTCTTATACACGACAGTGACGTCAAACTCTTGCAGCCGAAGTGCCCATCTTGCTAACCTCCCACATGGGTCTTTGAGGTTGGTCAGCCAGCACAAAGAGTGGTGGTTTGTAACAATAGTGAACGGCTGTCCAAAGACATATGGTCGGAATTTATTGATAGCCCAAATGATGGCAAGGCATTCCCTTTCTGTGGTTGAATAATTTTTTTCTGCCTTATTTAAGGTTCTGGATGCATAAGCAATGGCTCTTTCCTTTCCCTTTTGTATCTGCACTAATACTGCTCCTATTCCGTAGTTGCTTGCGTCAGTGTGTATTTCGGTTGGGGATGAGTAATCAAAATGTCCAAGAGCGGGTTCGGAAATTAACGCTTCAAATGCATTTTGCTCTTCCTGGTTCCAATTAAATGCTGAGTCTTTCTTCAAAAGGTCATTCAAGGGTTGGGCTACGTGGGCATAATTGGGTATGAAGCGGCGGTAGTAGGATGAAAGGCCAAGAAAACTTCTAACTTCCTTCAATGACCTTGGCGTAGCGAAGTCGCGGACTGCTCGAATCTTTTCTTGGTCGGGACGAATTCCATTTTCACTCACCTCATGTCCAAGAACCGTGATAGTTTTTGCACCAAACTTGCATTTCTTGGAATTGAGACATAATCCGGCTTTCTTAAGGCAATTTAATACAAGTTGAAGGCGTCTTAGATGTTCTTCAAAGCCATCTGAAAAAACGATGATGTCATCGAGGTAACACAAGCAAATAGTCCACTTAAGACCCTTCAGAAGATTATCGATCATTCGTTCGAAGGTAGCTGGAGCATTACATAACCCAAATGGCATTACTTTGAACTCGTACAGTCCATCTGGAGTTATAAATGCTGTCTTCTCACGGTCCGATTCTTCTACGTCGATTTGCCAGTACCCTGATTGGAGGTCCATGGAAGAATAAAATCTAGCTCCCCGTAAGCAGTCTAAAGTGTCGTCGATCCTTGGGAGAGGGTAGACATCCTTTTTTGTTATTTTGTTAAGGCGGCGGTAATCGACGCAGAATCTCCAGCTTCCATCCTTTTTTCTTATCAATACTACAGGTGAGGCCCACGGACTTTCAGAGGGCTGAATGATGCCAAGTTTTTCCATCTTGTTTACCTCATCCTGAATAATTTGGCGTTCTCTTGTTGCAACTCGGTAAGGTCTTTGTTTGGTCGGTAGGTGGTCTCCAGTGTTAATTCGGTGTTTAACATTGACGTCCTTGAATTGTTTTCTTTTATTAAATTCGAAAATATCTGTATAGTTTTTTAACAAATTTTTTAATTTTTCTTTTTGAGATTCATCAAGCGAATCATCTATAAAAAATTCCGAGGTTTTTGGGTCTTCAGAATGTTCCGCCTCTCTTTCAACTTGGTTACAATCGGCTAGAGTACATAATTGACTATCTTCGATGACAGCACTATCGGCTACATGCATCCCCTGTGGGATTAGTTTCGGATATGGACTCCAATTCACCACCCAAAGTTTACCTCGGTTATTGGTAAGTGAAATGACAGAGGAGGGAGCCGTTAGTTCTCTTTCCAGCAATAGCTCTTTTCGACATTCTGCCACCACAATTGCGTCATTAGGAATGTCACGACTTGCTACTTCTATTAACTGAATAGAGGCGGGTTCGATTCTATATTCCAATTCCGAGTAGAGAGGTGAGCTGTTCTTAGGGGTATCCTCAAAAAGACATTTTTCTAAGAAGAGTGTGTCGTCAGCTGAATCAATTATCGCCCTAGATAACTTCAAAAAGTCCCAACCAAGAATAACTTCGTGACTACAGTCTTCCATAACGACAAATTCAAAGCTTTCCTGTAGTCCATTCAAGTCCAGTTTCAGTGTGCAGCGTCCTTTTGGTCTTACAATTTTACCGTTGGCTACTCGTAATGTGACGTCAGTTTCGGCAAACATTATTTTTTTTAGTTTGAGTCTGAACCTCTCAGAAATGACAGAATATGAGGCTCCTGAGTCGACGAGGGCACGCGTCATTTTTCCTTCTATTTTAATGTCTATGTAATTTTCTTTTAATTCTAATGTAGTCGATAAGGGAGGATTTATAAATTTTGCGGCCTTACCTCCAAAATAGGACGCATCTTCTAGTTTTCCTGACGGGAACGGCGAGGCGACTGGCTGGCTCTTCTATCAGGAGACGAATATTGTCCTTTTCGGCCAGTGTGAGGAGAGGGGCTTCGGTAGCGGCGTCTATTTTCTCTTGGCAAGTCGTCGTTGGGCTCTTGGCTGCTCCGAGAATTATAGAATGTTCTAGGCTCTAGCCTATCTCTCTGTTTGTAATTCCAAGTTTGTTCTCCTTCATATTCTCTCCTCCTGTCACGGCAGTAGCGCACGACGTGGCCAGGGCGTCCGCAGTGGAAACAGATTGGCTTACCTTCCGTGGTTCGCCATTCGTTGGTATCGCGTCTTCCGTTTAATTGCTTTGGCTGCTGCGGTCTAGGTTGGAAATTTCTGGGTTGGAACTCGTACCTAGGGCTTGGTAATGGCCTTGGCGCTCTATTTTGAGGGACACTTCTAGAAATTGGCGCAATTGTTTTTTCAATTTCTTGCTGCACCATATGTTCAACTGCAGAAATTTCTGGTTCTTCTCTAGGAGAGGCTAATGCTCGCTGTACCTCCTCGCGAACTATTTGCCTAATCATAGATGACAGATCTGCCCTGTCATCATGATCACTGAGAGACGCCACATTTGGTAGTCGCTCGTACCTGGTTGGGGTCACTCGCTTACAATGTAGCGCTTCAATGCGGCGACACTCGGTGACGAATTGTTGAGTGGTATGTGCATCTCTTGGGAGAAGTGCCTGGTAGAGCTCCTCTGCTATCCCTTTCATCAAATGGGATATTTTATCTTGCTCATTCATATGAGGGTCTACCTCTTTGCAGAGGCGCAGGACGTCTTGAATATAAAATTCGGTGCTTTCACCTTTTAATTGTGCGCGAGTTTTTAAGGTTTTCTCTGCTCGTAACCTCAAGTTTTCGTTTTTTCCGAAAACTGATTTTAACTGGGACATGAACTCCGTCCATGTCAGGATGCTCTCCTCATTGTTCTCAAACCATTTGAGAGCAGTGCCGGTCAAATAAATGTAAACGTTGGCGAGACAAAGTGTTTCATCCCATTGGTTATGCTTCGCCACACGTTCATACTTTTTCAACCAGTTATGGGGATCTTCAGAACCCTCACCAGAGAACATTGAGGGGTTTCTAGGTAGATGTTGTATAAAAAATGAACCTACCTGATTTGTTGCTTCTTTCTTGATGGTCATGGTTGTTTCTTCTTGCTCAACCGAATCAATTTTACGTTTTTTTCTGAAAGGGTATCGATCCAGCTTCTTCACCAGTTGTAGCGTAGAAATCAAGCCTTGAAATATCCTAAGATGTGAAAGTATTTATTGATGACGTCACGGCGACAAGTCGGCAATTATTAACAAGTCAGCAAAAACTATTTACAGCTAGAGAATCTTGAGCAAGCAAGCAAAGAGATATTTTGATAATTATTTTACATAAAAGATTAATATATATTTATATAATCTGTTGAATAGTTTCATTGAATAATTTAATTAATAAATTATTTCTTCGTCACAATATTATAAAGGTGGTTATTTTACCTTTTAGTTCTCCAATAAAATTATATACAAGAGGTATTTATAGAGAGAGAGAGATAATATAACAACTTATCCCAAGGTAAAGATAATACAAATGAGCGTCATCAGCCACCGAGGCGTCCCGTTTTCCTTATTTGCAGATAAGATTCCGAGAACCCCTCACACCTGTGGTCCCCCCGGGGTCCAAGGATGATTGACAGGTGTCCCATGGAGCTTCTTGTGACCGGAGTTGTAGAGCTACTTGACAATATTTTTGAAATTTTGGGTACCCTCCTTTTTTCTAATGAGGGTAAAGTTCAATGAGTTCATCATTGCCAATCAAAGACTGACTATGAGAGAGAGAAAGAAATAAAAAAGGAAGTTTCGTCCTTCACAAGGAACTCCATCCTTGGACTACTCAGCCAATTTCTATTTACATATTAGGTTTGAAAATATAAGACATGTTGCATACTTTTTCCAAGCGTCGCTTGGACACTTCTTGTCTATTTCTTATCATTATAAAATGAAATTTATGCAAAGGGAATGGTGACCGAAAAGTTAAGAATCTATGTTATATATGCTTCTTTTTATAATGTACCAGAAAAATAGAAAATGTAATGTACCGAGAAAGAGTTATACAAATTTTCGTTAAAACAACACCATCAACTATATATTGTAATGGTAGTTTCCCAATGCTATCCTAATCACAGTACTGT
>CP092863.1:210761068-210771375 GCA_030710605.1 Cordylochernes scorpioides | reverse complement strand
AGCATCTAGGGCTGCGTATCTTAAATAAAAGATACGCAGCCCTAGATGCTTGTTTTAACTTATTTATAAATTTACCTATTTCACTCGCAACCAGCGCTTCATTGCGGCAGCTGAAAGAAATATGTAAAGGACGTGTGCAGTGACCCAAGCTACGGGAGGATGGCCCACGTGATTTACATAGGGTGTTTATAATTATTTTTAAATATGTGCAGATTTAAAATACGAGATTCCACTGCGAATGTAAATTTATATCACATACAGAGAAACCTTTATTAAGAGACACTGATCATATAGAAGATTCCCCATTGGAAACTACAAGACAGAGAAACTATAGAGGAAAGGAAATATACATGGAATAAGAAAAGGATTTAATGTACAGAATTGTTAGTAACGCAGCTTATAAAAAAAGAAGCTTCTTCATTATTTTAATTCTCCAACTTACAAACCTAACCTTATTTTTGAATTGGAAGTATTTAAGACAAATGTTCTGATAGACAGGGCAGTGGTGAATATTTTATGAGACTAAGTTATTTGGTGTTTGGAAGACTACAATATTTTTTCTTAATTTTTGGAGCGGAGTAGGATGTGGGTCATTCTATCTTGGGATTCGATTAAAATGTTATCTACAAACATTTTTGAAGTATTTTTTAAGACAAAGTCAAAATATTTAAAGATAATATGAAAAACAAAAGACACGGAAGCAATAAGTGTACACATGTAGATACTTTAATGAATGTAAGATAATAAGGAATAGGATTGAAGAGAATTGATATCATCTTGATTTGATCAACTTTACTTTTCATTGATAAGAGTCTGCACCTTAGTGAAGATGCTGTCAATAAGATCAATGTATGTGAGTGCGGACCGAATTTCCATAGCATTGGGAGTCTTGTCTCCTTCTGGGAGACACGTAACTTGAGCTTTAAACTTATCCTTCGTGTCTCTCACCAATTTCTCAACTTTCACCATAAAGTCCTCCTGTAACTTTGAATATTCCGGATCTGAAACTAAATCCTTTATTGGATTCAATTTATATTGGTAGAGGTACATCAGAAAGTTCAGAATTCCCATTAACCAATCGCTGATGTCTAGAAGTCTAGATTCACTGAGTTCTGGCATATATAGAGCCATCATCAGGAACTTTTTGAAATTTTCTTTCTCTGTGAAAACTTCTTCTTTTGGATTCGGATTGATAAATTCTTGGTGGAAGCTATTTTTGTAAGAATGGATTAGGAAACCTTTGGGACCATTATCACAACTTCGATACAGGTACATGAAGAGATGAAGCCTTGATTTCTTCTGAAGAGCATTGAAGTAGGATATAAGTAATTTTCTGGCTTTATCCCTCAGCATCTCTACGGAACAGTATCTAATGGTGTTGAAGAGTAGCTTCGGCAGCTTGAAGAAATCGTCTTTGTCAAGAATATCTACAGTCAGAGAATCTGGCTTAATCCTGGCTGTCAGAAAATGGATTCCTAGGTCCAATCCCTTCATCTGGGAATAGACGTCCTTCTGTTCCAGCAATTGAAGGATAAATGGCATCGTTTTTTCCAGTAGGTATTTGTGAGTATAGATGAGCGGAAGGTTTGTAACATTCTTGCAGAATATCAAATAGGCCAAAGTTCCCATTCCGATTGGTGTGGGACAATCCATAAGATTATGCGCGTTCTTGGGTTTCTTATACTCATTTTGAACTTCGATATTTTTATACTCAAATAACTTGTGAGGGGGATAGTTCTCGAAGAGCGACATCATATGAACACTTACAGAAGGAAGGTATTCATTGAGAATTTTTTTAGCGAAAAGGTAGGGCATGGTATCCTCAATATCTAAGTCTAGATGGGCAAGAGGATGTTCGAGGGAAAGGGTCATATAATGTACGACCACACGTTTAAAGGTGATATCTGTTTTATGGTGCAATAACGAATCCAAAAACTTGGCGTAAATCTTGAAGAAGTCCATGGAATTAAAAAGCATGGTTGTTGCCTTACGATTTGGCTTGTTGATGTCAAAATCATCGCAGTTCTGGTAGAAGCCCTGAGATTGTAGGATGTTTATGGTTTGGGCCTCACATAGACCCAACTCGAAGTTCTTGAGGTTGAGGCTCTGTCGTAAAATCATCTCTAGAGCAGGCAGAAGGGAAATGACGTATAAACTGTCTGAGGTTCCATCCTCGTTGTGCAAGTTCTCAAGAAGAATAACGAGAGATTCCTTTGGTCTGGCTTCTTGACAAACTGCTATCAGCAGCTCCTTCAGTTGCTCACTTGGCTTCGTTCTCAAGGATTTGCAGATGGCTGGCATCACCTCGAATGCCAAGTTTTCTTTGACCTTGTCCTTATTCTCTCTCACCAACATTTCAGCCTGGGACCATTGCTCGTCTTCCACTAGCTGTTTCAAATTCTTTAGGGCTGCTTCCTCCTGGTTATGTGAATGTGGCTTTGATTTCATTTTGTAGTAGTTTTTGTAGTCCGATAATCTTTCTATAATTTAAATAGATATCAATATATATATAGCAAAATATATAAAAAATCAAGTCATATATTTGTAAACAAAAACAACCACATTTTGTGAAAACGTGGTTATGATGATTTTGCGTGTTTTTTTTTTATTGATAAATATTTAATGTTAATTTTTAATTTATTTATTGTTTAAATTTTTGTTAATTCGTGTAAAATTTTAAATATCTATATATAAAAAACAACATATATATTTGTTTATTATTTATATATTTTTTCCTTAGATATCTCTTCAAAATATTGACCAATCTGGCTGAAATTTTAACAGTATATAGAGTTAAATATGGAAAAGGATTCTTTGTTAGATTTTCAGCCAAAGAAAATTCAAATTATCCAAGTTCTTACTTATTATTAGGTATAAAATGATAATATTACTGCATCATGCTTGAGATGGGAAGAAACAAAATTCTATCACTGAACATTCATTCAAGTATAACACGAGCAGAGCCTTTATAATACTTAATAAAGTACATACTATCTTTATTTTTAATTAATATATATAGTCACGACCGTCTTTCCTCATCGGCCGCCTCTGTCACGGATGCGCGCGCACAGGGAGGCCACGTGCTCGCCGGCAGCCAATAAAAATTAAAAAAAAAAAAACCCTCGAGCCAGATTTGAACCAGCGACCTAAGGATCACCGTTGTAACATCTACAGTCCTCCGCTCTGCCAACTGAGCTATCGAGGGAAACAAACTGTATGAATAAGTTTACCTTATAAAGTCAACTAAACCTATTTCTACACAAAATGTGTATCCCTATATATAGTCACGACCGTCATGGGCCGGTTCTGTCACGGATGCGCGCGCACAGGGAGGTCACGTGCTCGCCGGCAGCCAACGGGCGCGCGCCACCGGCATTACGTCATAGATTATAAACACAAGGTAATAAGGCCAAATAAAAAATAGTGTGTGATAAGGCACAATTTGGATTATCTACTTATATAATTGCCTTATTCTCTCTGTGTGAAGTTCACTGTGTGAAGTTCACGGATAGATTTTGGTCAGAATGGATAAAATAAAAAAAGTGTCAAGGGATGGGAATCGAACCCACGACCTTCCGCTTACCGGGCAGATGCCATGACCACTAGGCTACCCTGGACATATTTTTCCGTTCACATTTTTATTTTTATATTTTCAAGACACACACAGTTTGGGGCGGGACGTTTCACAAGAGAGACATCCACGGCGCCAATTTATAATTGTAACAAATAGTATTTTAATAAAAACATTTTTTAAATATATACGCACTCGGGTAAAACCCGGGCGTTGCCCGGGCCATTCGTCTAGTATATATATAGTCACGACCGTCTTTCCTCATTGGCCTCTGTCACGGATGCGCGCGCACATGGAGGTCACGTGCTCGCCGGCTCCCTCGAGCCGGATTTGAACCAGCGAAGTAAGGATCACCGTTGTAACATCTACAGTCGGGTAAAACACAGGCCTTGCCGGCTAGTATATTGTCGCGGAGATAAATAAAGCAAGGGCAAATTTGGGAATAAATAATTTATTATAAGGGGTATTTATAGGGAGAGAGAGTTTTGTACAACTCACCCCAAGTTAAAAAGCTAATCCTAATGAACGGCGTTAGCCACCGTCCCGTTTTCCTTATTTACATATCAGCTTCCCAGAAGCCCCCACACCTGTGGTCCCCCCCCCCCTCCCCCCGGGGTCCAGGGATGATTGACAGTTGTCCCATCTGGATGGAGCTATTTGACATTACTCCCTCTTTAGAAAAAAACAGCGACCCGCTGATTAGCTTGTCTCAGCCCTTGTTCTGGAAGGAAATCTATCACGGCCTGTGTTCCCTAGCAGAATGGAATGTTGTTCTTCAGGGTCCAGGTAGGGCTTTATCAGAATGACATGAACGATATCCTTGGATTTCCGTGATCGGGGAGACGGGTCCACGGGCTCTACTTCATACGTAACTTCTGAAAGCTTCTTGGTCACCTTGTAGGGACCGAAGTATCTCTTCAGTAGCTTTTCTGAGAGCCCTACTTTTCGGATGGGAGTAAAAACCCACACAAGATCATCCTTCTGGTAATAGACTAAAGTATGTTTCTGGTCGTAAAGTCTACGGTCTTTCGCCTGTGATTGTAGAAGGCGTGATCGGGAGAGTTGACGCGCTTCCTCAGCTCTGGTCACAAGTTCTCCAACGTAGTCGTCAGAGATCTCATCTGGTAGGTAGGGTAGTACGGCATCGATGTAGGTCTCGGCCTCGCGGGCGTGGACAAGAAAGAACGGAGTGTAGCCGGTCGCCTCCTGTTTAGCAGTGTTATAAGCAAAGGTTACGTAGGGTAAAACTTGGTCCCAGTCCTTCTGCTCGACACCTGTGTACATGGACAACATGTCTCCCAGAGTTTTGTTGAACCTTTCAGTCAGGCCGTTGGTCTGGGGATGGTAGGCCGTTGTAAATCTGTGCACAATTCCGCACAGAGCATTGATCTCTTTTATTACTTGAGAAATGAAATTTCTTCCGCGATCTGTTATCATTTCTCTAGGAACTCTATGCTTCAAGATAACATCTTCAACCAGGAACTTAGCTGTTTCGATTGCTCCTCCGTCTGGGATCGCTTTCGTTATGGCATACCTTGTCATATAATCGGTGCACACAATGATCCAACGGTTTCCATCTTTAGAAACTGGAAATCTTCCAAGGAGATCTACCCCGACCTTATAGAATGGTTTTTCTACAGGTGGTATGGATACAAGTTGTCCAGCCGGACGTCGAGGTAATTTCTTCCTTCGTTGACACTCCCGACAATGGCTTACATATTGGCGAACAGTTCTATAAAGGCCAGGCCAATAGAATCGTTTCTTCACTTTGTCATACGTTCGGGCGAAACCCAAATGCCCAGCTGTAGGAGCGTCATGTAAATCTGCCATAACTTCCGATCTTAAGTGTTTAGGAATCATCATAAGCCAGGGTCTTCCAGTTGTGCTATAGGTTTTCTTGTATAAGATGCCGTCGATAATGCTGAATTCCTTTCTGGTGTAGTCTGAGTTTAAATTATCGATTATTTTAGCTAAATCCGGGTCTTTAGTCTGCTCTATATCGACGTTGGTTAGTGACATCACAGCACTTGGTTGATCGTTCTCAAGCGGGCTCCTTGACAGACAATCGGCATCCTTATGTTTGCGTCCGCTCTTGTAGATAACGGTCACGTCAAATTCTTGCAACTTCAGCGCCCATCTTGCCAAACGGCCAGAAGGATCTTTCTGTCCTACCAACCAACATAGAGAATGATGGTCAGTGACAACCGTGAATGGTCGACCAAACAAATATGGGCGGAATTTGCTAATAGACCAGACTACAGCAAGGCATTCTTTTTCCGTTGTAGAATAGTTATTTTCAACCTTTGTCAAGCTTCTAGATGCATAAGCTATAGGCCGCTCCTTTCCACCTTGTATTTGTAGAAGAACATCTCCAATACCATGTCCGATTGCATCCGTGTGTAGATGGGTATCAGCGGATTCGTCAAAGTGTCCTAAGACAGGCTCTGAAATTAGAGCTGTTTTAAGGACTTCAAACGCTTTCTCTTGAGCTGCATCCCAATAAATTTGTTTTTCAGTCTTCAGCAGGTCATGCAAAGATCTAGCTTTGTCGGCAAAGTTCTCAATAAATCTTCGGTAATAGGAAAATAATCCAAGAAAGCTCCTCAGTTCAGAGATATTCCTTGGCCTCGGAAATTTAGAGACGGCTTCAACTTTATCTGGATCTGGATGAATTCCATTGAGGTCAACAAGGTGTCCCAAAATCTTTATCCTCCTTGATCCAAAAAGACACTTTTTGTGGTTCAAGCTTAGTCCAGCTTTCTGGATGCAGCTTAATACAAGTTGTAGACGACGTAGATGTTCCTCAAAGGTAGGTGCGTAAACTACGATGTCGTCCAGGTAGCAAAGGCACATGTTCCATTTAAGACTGCCCAGAACACTATCTATCATCCTTTCAAACGTTGCTGGAGCATTACAAAGACCGAAAGGCATTACTTGGAATTCATACAACCCATCTGGAGTGATGAAAGCAGTTTTCTCCCTGTCTTTTTCGCCAATTCAATCTGCCAATACCCGGACCGAAGATCCATCGTGGAGAAGTAACTAGAGCCGGCTAAACTATCCAAGGCATCGTCAATGAATCGCAGAATCTCCAGGTCCCGTCTTTCTTTCGAACTAGAATAACTGGAGATGACCAAGGACTTTCAGAGGGCTTCACGATGTGATTTTCAATCATCTTGTTCACTTCATCTTGAATTAGTCGTCGTTCACTTGGTGCTACTCTATAGGGCCGCTGTTTGAGAGGAGACTGGTCGCCTGTGTTTATCTTGTGCTTCACAGTACTGGTGGGCTTAATAGGAGTTACCCCAAAGTCAAATATGTCAATAAACTCGTCAAGGCATGAAACAAGCTGTAACCTTTGAATTTCAGACAGCCCTGGATCTAGAGTAAGGTTTAGCTTCTGTGACCATTCACGTGACTTTAGCTGCGTTTCGTGTAACTTATCGCTGGATTCGATAAGACTGCAGATATTTCCATTTTCATAACTTTCCATGGTGCACATATTCATTCCTTTTGGAATCAGTTGCGGCCAAGACGCTCCATTCGCCACCCAAATGCTACCTCGGCCGTGTCGAAATGTAACCAATGAGTTTGGTATAAGAACTTCTTTTCTTAATAATAAGTCCTTAGAAGTTGAGACTAAAACATCTCTAACACCGCATATTTCTTCGTTTATCACACTGATCTTCTTTATTGATTTAGGCGGGATGACAAAGTCGTCGGAAGCAAACAATCTCTGGTTTTCCTCCTCTCGAGATTCCAGGACGGAGGTTTCCCCGAGATGGAGTTCACTTCTGCCACAATCAATGACGGCTTCGGTGGCCTTGAAGAAGTCCCATCTGAATATGATGTCATGGCTGCATTCCACCATAACAACGAATTCAAAGCATATCTTCAGACCATTAACTTCTATGTTCAGGACACATTTTCCTAGGGTCTCTATTAAATTTTTATTTGCGGCTTTAAGAATGGGACCTGGTTCTTTGAAGAGAGGTGTCTTTAGTTCGCGTCGAAATTTGTCTTAATTAACAGAAAAGTCGGCTCCTGAATCCACCAATGCTTTAATTTTGCGTCCATTTATTTCGACCATAACAAAATTTTCTTTTAATTTAGCGGCGATATATCCTGGAGGATTTTCCTCAATGGCGACCTCACCCCCGGTAGAAGCCGCTCCACCTAGTTTTTCAAATTCTGAGGATTGGGAGAACGGCTGAAACGACGGGCTGGCGACTGGGATTGTCTTCGGGCTGGCGACCTTGCACGGCTTGGATGTGGGGAAGAGCTCCGGTAGAAGTACGTCGAGGTTTGGGGCGTTACATAGTCGTCGTCGGCGTCATATCTCGGGGGTCGACTCGAAAATCTAACATTTCTTCCTTCTCCG
This sequence comes from Cordylochernes scorpioides, assembly GCA_030710605.1. Lineage (NCBI taxonomy): Eukaryota > Metazoa > Arthropoda > Arachnida > Pseudoscorpiones > Chernetidae > Cordylochernes > Cordylochernes scorpioides. The sequence continues at coordinate 210,763,423 of CP092863.1, read as the reverse complement.
CCATTCCTTGACCTGGCTTCATCGAAGATCTGCCGTCGTTCCCTACAATAACGGACGACATGTCCGGGTCGTCCGCAGTGGAAGCAGATTGGTTTGTCGTCGTAGGTTCTCCAATGTTCCGTCTTCCTGGGTTGGGTTGGTCGGTCGATATTATAGGGCGTGCGTGGTTGTTGTTGTACCACGTTGATTTGTGCTCTGGTAGGTTGGAGAACACGGCTAACTTCTTCCCTCACAGTCTGTTCCAGGGTGTTCACTTCTCGGAGAGGATTGACCACTTCAGGTGGTGAGAGGACCTTTTGTATTTCTTCTCTAACGATGCGGCGAATTAAGCTGGCCAAGTCGTCTGAGTCGTTAGCACATGAAATGGGCATTACGTTTGACAACCTGGCGAATTTCGTACGGCCGATCTGCGCTGCTTGACGGTTGTTAGATGACGGCAAAACTTCAGGATTTCATCTACCGTCTGTATGTCTTTCGCCACCAATACCTGGTATGTGTCCTCCGAAATTCCCTTTATAATGTGAGCAACTATCTCACCTTCTTCCATGCGAGGGTTCACCTGGTGGCAGAGACTAAGAATCTCCTGGATATATGACTCGCTGGATTCCTCGGCCTTCTGTGCTCTTGACTTCAGAACTTCCTCGGCGCGTCGAGCAGAATCCTCCTGCAGTCCGAACACACCGCGGAATGCGTCTTCAAAGCTTCTCCACGAGTTGAGTGATTCTTCGTTATTATCAAACCACCTTCCAGCAGTTCCGTTCAAGTAAAAGACGATGTTGGCAAGCTTCATGGTGTCGTCCCATCTGTTGTACTTCGACACTCTCTCGTACTCCTTCAACCACTGTCCAGGATTTATATTTCCATCTCCAGAAAAGGTAGAAGGATCTCGTTGGCGCTGACAAGAGAGGTAGGATCCGTTAACAGTAGGTCTGTGGTCGTCTTCCATTTCTTTTCGTTGTGGCAAAGGTTGAAGAATTGGTTCACGTCCCTGTAGACGTCAACTTCTTCGAAGTTCCGTCACGTTACCCAGCGTCGCCGCCAAAATATGTCGCGGAGATAAATAAAGCAAGGGCAAATTTGGGAATAAATAATTTATTATAAGGGGTATTTTTAGGGAGAGAGAGTTTTGTACAACTTACCCCAAGTTAAAAAGCTAATCCTAATGAACGCCGTTAGCCACCGTCCCGTTTTCCTTATTTACATATCAGCTTCCCAGAAGCCCCCACACCTGTGGTCCCCCCCCCCCGGGGTCCAGGGATGATTGACAGTTGTCCCATCTGGATGGAGCTATTTGACAATATATATAAGGATGGTTCAAAGGGTACTATCACTTTTTCCAATTAAAATTTGCATATAGGTAATTGAATATATAAATTAAAATATAAGCTATTCAAGGCCCAAAATTAGAAAAATAGCAAACTAGTTTTGATTAGTATGAGTTATAAAATTATAATAAAAATCATTATGTCAATATATATATAATATATGAATCATTATTTAAATATAAAAATTTTATATATTTGAATTATTAATATTTGGCTATACACGTCCACAATACATAACTAATCTGGCTGATATTTTAACAGTATATAGAGTTGAATCTGGAAAAACTTATAGGCAAATTTTCAGGCTTCTATTTCGAATATCCTTGGAGTTATTAACAAATTTACCTATGATCAATAGAAAAACCCGTTAAATTCATAAATAAGTAAAAACAAAGCATCTAGGGCTGCGTATCTTCTATTTAAGATACGCAGCCCTAGATGCTTTGTTTTTACTTATTTATAAATTTACCTATTTCACTCGCAACCAGCGCTTCATTGCGGCAGCTGAAAGAAATATGTCAAGGACGTGTGCAGTGACCCAAGCTACGGGAGGATGGCCCACGTGATTTACATAGGGTGTTTATAATTATTTTTAAATATGTGCAGATTTAAAATACGAGATTCCACTGCGAAATGTAAAATGATATCACATAGAGAAACCTTTATTAAGAGACACTGATCATATAGAAGATTCCCCATTGGAAACTACAAGACAGAGAAACTATAGAGAAAAGGAAATATACATGGAATAAGAAAAGGATTTAATGTACAGAATTGTTAGTAACGCAGCTTATAAAAAAGAAGCTTCTTCATTATTTTCATCTCCAACTTGCACCCCTAACCTTATTTTTGAATTGGAAGTATTTAAGACAAATGTTCTGATAGACAGGGCAGTGGTGAATATTTTATGAGACTAAGTTATTTGGTGTTTGGAAGACTACAAGATTTTTTCTTAATTTTTGGAGCGGAGTAGGATATGGGTCATTCTATCTTGGGATTCGATTAAAATGTTATCTACAAACATTTTTGA